>JABXWE010021163.1:0-24863 GCA_014611495.1 Limonius californicus | reverse complement strand
AAATGTGATTATTACAATTATATTCTATTTTATTTAAGGCAATATTATAAGTGAAGTAAGTTGAAGCTCAAATTAATCCATAATACTGACAATCAAAATTATATTTTTGTTGTAAATGAACTGTAGTTTAGGTTCAAATTATTCCATAATTGTGGCAATTGACATTAATATTCCATTTTATTTAAGCTGCCCCTGTAAGTTAAGTGAAATTTAGATTCAAAAAAATCCATAATTATGTCAATTAAAATTATAATCCATTTTATTTAAGCAGCCATTATAACTGAACTGAAGTTTAGGTTCAAATTATTCCATCATTCGGGCAATTAAAATTATATTATAACTGATTCAAGCTGACATTGTAAGGGTAATTAAGTGTTGTTTAAATTATTGTCCGAACGTAACAATTTAAAGTATATTTTCTTTTATTTAAGCTGTCGTTGTCAGTGACATAAAGTTTAAGTTCAAATGATTTCACAACAACATTGAAGTGTAGGTTTAAATTATTCTACCATTGTAGAAAATAAAATCATATTTTATTTTATTGTTATTGGTTTTGTAGTAGCTATACAGGTTCAGTTTGTTTCATAAATTAGCATGTCTTTGTAATTTTGTTTTCTCAAATGTTATAGTAAATGTAACTATAACGCCGGCTACAAGTTAATTATATTTTGAAGCCCATAAGCCCATAACCCAAAGTAAGTGACAATTTTCTAACAAATAATTAGAACAGATATTCAGTTGTTTAATGTAGGAATGTTAGCACAAATCGAAACCTAGATTAAGCTGAATAAAATATCTTCTTTGTGCAAAGGTGTTGGATTATATACAATGGGATTTGTTCTATGCTTTCTCAAATTGTGCATAAATTGTAACTTAAGGATATTAAGGCTTCTTAATTCTATTCTGCATAAATAAAGTAACAACATTAATGTAACATGTTCCTTTCACTCGAAGCAATACATTTTGACGTTTAATTTAAATTTTCAATTAACTACTAAAGCACACATTCCAATTAATATTTTGGATCCAATCATTGCGCCAACGGGTTCATAACGCGCCCACTTTTTACACGTGTACGTGCACATAAATTAGTAAATATCTGCTTCATCCTACGAGTTCTCGTTTTGTCGGCTGATTGGGAAGGGGATGGTTAATATTCAGCATAGCGAGTTGATATTAAAGTTTGTTCATCAGAATTTTGTTTGTTTAAAAGTTGACTTATGGCAGAATTAGGATATTATAAATTTATAACGGAAAGATGGAGAGACGCTCGCTAAAGTTGCGCCGAAGTAATTTTACAGTTAATTAATGTTATGCAGTAATTAGTTGACTTACGCCATAGCATCAGTTATGTGTTGAATTGAATGTACATATTTGAAGCATGTAATATAACCTTCGTTTATTGAAAATTATTTTCATCAATGATCGAAATTTCGTCAGGGCTTTCTCATAGTCCAATTAAACTCGATATAACTGTTTGCAAATAATAAAATGTGTTCATAGTTGCTTGATCTAGATACTTGTTATGTTTACAAGGTGGGTTATATTGTTTTTCTGACAATTTTTTGTTTAAAAACTAATGGTTGAAATAATTTTCTAATAAACAAATAACCACATTCCAAAAGTTTTTGCAAACAACTACGCCATGGAATTACTTAATATTTTACAGCTGTTCATAATGACAGATAAAGTAATAGTTTGTTATGTTATTTTCGAATTCCCCACTGTATATGAATAAATTTCTTAATTCATTTGTCGCTTCGTAAGAATTGGTTACGCTATTTTAATTACCGTTTTTATATTGGATACACATTGCGTCTTTAAAGAATTAAGCATTGTTAAGCTTGTTCGTATTTTTCGTCTTGGAATAATTTACGAACAAAGGAGTCTCAGATTTGTTCAAGGTTTCCTTTGTGGGATGTTTTTCACCGTGCAGACGGAATTGCTAGAAAACATTTCTCAGAATTTATTTGTTTTGCTGCATGGCAATATTGCTTCCCGAGGGTTTTCCCAAAACCTGCACGTGATATTTTTTCTGGAACATTCCAGAACCTTCTAGAATTTCTTGCGCAATGTTTCCAAATGTTGTGCAATCTTTTGAGGGGGTGCAGGTTTCCATTGTATTTTGAAGTCAGTGGAAGTCAGACTTTCGAAAGCGACGGTTGAACCCTGGAGAGCGTTTCCTTTTCCCTTGCGGTGCGTTGCTATTCTACGATCTACCGTACCGTGTCTTGCTGTAGTGCAAAAGTACCTCGACTTGTTAGTGTCGGATATATACACAAGTGATAGCAAAATGTTCGCCATGGTTTTGGACAATTAAAGTTTATAATTGCCCCTGTCGAACTTAGTTCGGATTTTTGTGAGGTTAAAGGGAAATAAATAAATAAATCGTACAAGTTTTGTGCCTGGAATTTGGTTCGTTCCGTCGTTCTCGAGAATTTCCCTTCTGTCTTCCCATCACCTGACATCGTTGAAAGCAATTTGGCCTTCTACAGGGATGTAATACCTCGTCCCAACGCCGCTCCGAAAAACGTTGTCTTCCTTCTCTTCAATTTATTTTCGACCCCGCAACTGGAAACTGCCGGCGTAATCTGTGCCTGTCTCCTACGACCGTCAAGGTAAAGAATTAGTTTTTTGTTGTGCAGTGAAACATAAACCTTTTTTTTTGCTCGCGTCAACTTGCAGAATTTCGCGATTTTGAACTCTTTGTAGACAATCCAAAAGCGATCTTCAATCGCTATTCGTTTATTGTTTGTAAAAATATTAAAATAGTATTTTTTTCCTGTAAACTACGCCATTGACCACACAGATATATCGCAGTATAAATATTGTGAGTCAAAGGCGTCGTTCCCTACGAACGTTCAAGGATTTTCATGGTAATTGTAATTTTTAAACTATTTGTGTTATAACTTGCCATTTCGTTGTATTTTGGTCAAATATTTCATTATATGTGTTTTAAAGATTACTGCCTCTTTTATTTATGTGTACTCTATATGTGTTTATGTAAAAATTTTGCAAGCAAATGTTCAGTAACTCAGTTACAAAGGTAATATTATTTTTATCATACAGTAAGGGAACGTTTGCAAATGGCCCTGACCGTAGTAATTAGATGGAGGGAAGGGGAAGGTTTAATGGCCAGTCCCCTAAAATCCACCATACTACCATTTACGAGAAGGAGTAATCGAGGGGGTTTGGGTCCTCTTCGCCTAAGCGGTGACTCCAAGCTTACCTGGAACCAGCAGATAGAGAAAATTAATCAGAAAACTGCAAATTACTCTTGCGGCAGTTAGACGCATCTATAACAGATCATGGGGTCTCAGACCAAGCATGGTGTACTGGCTGTACACCAGAAAAGTCAGAGCAGCAATAACATATGCAGCCTTGAAGTAGTGGCCGAATGTCAAGCAGGCAGCGATCAAATTAGGAGTAGGCAATATTCAAAGACTTGCATCACGGGGGCAATGGTAACAACGCCCATCGCTGCAATGGAATCTCTCATCGATCTCCCCCTACTCGGACCTGGTGATTAGGGGGGGGGCTAGATTGGGACTATATTCATTGCAGAACTCACAGTGCAAACTAAGCGCAGGGACAGGAAACACGAGGCTAATTGACAGAATTGGAGGCCCCGTGTTTGACATGAGAATGGACTATACGAAGTTAAAACACCTAACAGCTACACTCTTCGAGGTAATAATACAGGTTCGAATAGAGTAGGGACCACCTGGACTGGACCGTCCTCCTGGAAGTTTAGTCTGGTACACGGACGGCTGAAAAACCAAGACACGTACCAGAGCAGGAGTATATGGTGTAAAGCCAAGACAAAGTCTCACCTTTCCATTTGGCAGGTACGCTTCCGTTTTTCTAACGGAAATGTACGCCATACTACAATGTGCGCGAGAAAACAATAGATGGGCCTACACAGGCAGGCGTATTTATATTCTATCGGACAGCCAGGCGGCCCTAGGAGCACTCTCAAGCTTTAAGGCCACATCCAGACTGGTCTGAGAATGCTACGAAGAACTCAATGACCTGACAGGGCGGAACATTGTGAGACTGCTCTGGGTTCCGGATCGCTGCGGGATCGAGGGTAACGTAAAAGCGGATAAACTCTCAAGGCAGGCCTCAACAGGGCCCGACTACGGTCGTGAACCTGCATTGGGAGTATCAAGACATGCGATGCGTATATTTATCAGCGAATGGATTTGCAACCACCATCAAGTTTAATGGACCAACAGACCAGGGTTAACCCACAGCAAGGCATTTATTAAAGGACCTCGCACAAACAGAGCCACCGAACGGCTTATGCTAAGCAGGACACAGCTAAGTATCCTTATGGGCTTCCTAACAGGACATGCGACTGTCAAGGATCATCTCAGGAGGATCAAGAAATTTGATGGAGAGCCCAGATGCAGTGAGGAACCAGAAATCGCAATTCATATTTTATGCAGCTGCGATGCGCTGGTTGGTAAAAGGCAACACATACACAGAACCGGAAGACTTTAATACACGTTCCATGAGTGACTTGTTCGCTTTGGTACAATGAAGTAAGATCAGGGATTGGGCATGAGTAACTACCAGGATGAACACAATAAGCCTTATAGGATGAAGTATCTTCGGAACCAAGGGTAGACAGATCCAGGGGGAAAAAATAATCTGTTTGACGTAACATAGTACATGGTTTATTGGAAGAACTTGAATGCTTGCAACTTCATTGTTAAACATTCTGTAGAGTGTATTTCGTAAGCACAAACACCAAGCCCTTATACTTTTATTTATAGACACTGTCTGTTTCGTGGTACCGGTGAACCGTACCATGTAAGGGCTAACTGAAAATTTCATAGTGGAATGGACTGTTGGGGAATTGTTCATGGAACTGACTGAAGCAAGAATGATAGGAGTATTGCCAACCACCATTTTGGTTAAATTCGCCGGATCGAAAGTACTGTGAATGCCATGGTAACCCAAAATTATACTATTGGTATCCATGTTTAAAACAAAAACTTGTAATTTGATTGTCTTACCTAATACAGTGGCCTACTACGTACTTCTAGTCTTAAAAAAAATATGCAGCTTCCTTCGGTCCAAGACAACTTCTGGTAGCAATAAGACCTGTTAGACAAAAACGAAGGGGTTCTTGGAATACTGAGGTAAACGAAGTGGGGTAGTTTAGTAAACGCCTGCAAGTGTAGTTTACTTAAGCCGTTGTTGTCAGCAAGGCATCAGATTTCGTTATTTTGCACGATGATTTATTAATACTGTTTGGGAATCTAATAACTGTATGTTACTCGTTTTTAGCCTTGTTTGAGGCGAAGTGCGGTATTTAGGGTACCATTTTATGTATTTGTTAAAGGAATATGAGCAGCAACAGTAAGTATAGGTGTAATGACAGTGGCGTCGCATGTAAGGTAAATATCTCACAAAGTATTATGTGTAAATATGTGATTGATGTAAGCATGTATTTAAGTAATATTGAAAGCAGTACTCTAGTGTATAACTAGCTATGTTAGTAGTTAGTATGTGTGTGTGTGTAGGAATCATTCAGGAGTGGATCAACTGGTAGATGGGGTCTCATATCTTCCTTATGTCGGATTATTATTATTATGAATGGTACATCAATGCCAGGATGGCATCGCTTGTCTTTTACACGGGGAAAAGGTCAACTAACTCTTCCTATTGGATGTGTGGGTTGAGGAGGAACGCCCCCACACGAATGTTGTAAATAAGCATGTCTGTCTTGATATAGTCCAGTTGCAGATTTTTCTCTATAGGATTGGTGCTCTAGAAGTGTGAAGTCTTTTCGCACTTGCATTTGAATTTGGAATATTCATTAGATCTACCCCGGTATTAAATTTTATAGTTTTCTGTTATCCGAAGAGTTCTTACCCGATTTTAATTGCTTTAATGGACTTACTCGGTTTAGAAACGAACAAGAGTCGTTTTGCAAGATTTTTCAAAGAAATGGTTCCGTTGGAATTGTCATTTCGGGAAAACCGACACTAGTGGGTTCGTATGAGGAACAGGTCCTCTTCTGTGTAGATCGCTGTTAGAGTGTGGACTTCTTGGTATTTTTGGTGTAATTTGGGCGTTGTCTAAATTGTTCTTGTGAATAATTACCGATTACCGATCATTTTCGTAATTAAAAGACAACAATTAAGTGGGATAGGTGCGTATGCAATAATCAACAACGTATTTGGAATACCATGTGGTTTCCTTTTTCGTTAGATACTGATAAAATGAACCCCGTTGCCCGTTTTAAATGTTCACGTGAAGAGCTATCGCCCCAGGAAGAACTCTGTTTTCGTTGTTTTCCAATATTTCAATTTCAACAATTTGTGCACTGATTTCACCCCACCAGCCCAGCGCCGCCATTACCCAGACATTGCGCAATCTGACAAAATCTTCTGGTGACGTCAGCACAGCTGTCTTTCTTCTTGTCTCCTTTATCTTTGGAAGCGCCAACTGAGTGTAATCCTACTTTTAGGTTTCATTTATATGTACGCTGACTTAAGGTGAAAACTGTCTGCATTAATTGGTAGTGAAGATTATAAGCAGTGACTATTTGGTTAAAAAATGCTACGGTTTATGAGACGTAAAAGTGGCCGTCTCATAAACGAATAAACCAACCTTTTGTAGCCGGTTGTTTAATAGATTTCGTAATTAATTTTTATTTCTTAACTCAACCGATACCGACTACGCCAATTGCGGTTTGAAGCAACATGTTATATACTTATTTGTAACAAATCTGACTGGTTCTAATTTGAACGTTGTTGACTTGTAAATATACTAATGTTTTCGTATTTTATTTAATATTTATAACCGTTGTTTGACAACCTATGACTTGTTTTGAGTGGAAGCAAGCGCAACAAGGTAGGTTCGACTTTTCGTAAGCCAGCGGTCTTTAGCCCCCTCACGAGGTTCTACGTATCGCTACGACATCGTATCAAGAAAGACTTTCTATGATAATCATGTTTCGCGAGATCTTCCTCCTCCTTCTGCCTATTTCAATTTCTATTTCTGTCGGAAATATATGTTTGGCTTCTAACAGAAGATACATAATTATAGTAGTTATACTAAAATTACAAAAGGCTGTGGTGACATCAGCTAGTCGGAAGACGAGTTTTATTCCCCGTTCAAAATACTACCAAGGCCGAGGGGAGTACAACTGACCGATTTTTATCGACAGATCAGTCAGTTTGTGTTTTTATATTTGTTGCATATAACGTGTCTGCGTCCACCAGTGAACTCTGATCGCATCTGCTCTTTGTTTACCCAGGTACTGTGTAACTGAAATACGACAGCCCTACCCTCTAAAGGTTTTAATAATGTTATACGCCCTTATATGGAAGACTCTTCTAGAAGCTTAGAAAACGTAACTTATTTTTGATGTAGTAATGGGAGGCCACGTGCACTTCTATCATTTTCGAACGTACTGTGTAACATTCTAGAGACTCTAACTTTACTTTCATCAATCATTTTTCTAATAAAAGAAGAAACGTTTGTAACAAATTACACTTAATTAAGCCATGTGTTTAATGTATAGACTGCATATTTCTTTTAAATTTTGCAGGTTGTCATAAAATAAACTTAATAACTAAATCATTGATCTTGGAATAGGCGATTAGCACAATAAATTCTTAAAACTATCAATTTATTATGTTTAAACCATCGTTGATATTATCAATTAATACAAAGTAATTGCAAGCAAAAACTTGAAATCTGCAAATTAAGACAATATATTAATTACTAAACTGTTTAGGTTCGCCGTCAATTTAATACCCAATCGAAAATTGGAAATTACGAGTACATGGAGCATTTGCTGTATATTCGATAAAATTAGTATATTATGGTGTACATGTAGTGAGGATGATGTATAAGTTCTTAAAGCAACAAATTATGAAGCAACAAGCAAAGGCTGTGAATGTTTGTGTTTTGGTAGAGTTTACATGGCCTGGAGAATAAGTATAATTTTAATTTACATAGGTATAACCGCGAATGTTTAAAAAAATTTCAGTTACTGTAAGAAATCCCTGTAGAACGAAGAGGTTTACCAAATATAAAGTAAGCGATCTAATTTAAAAAAAATTAAGGAATACATGTCAATAAATTTTCCAGATTATATACCTTTACTTATTAACTCTAGCTGTGTGTGCCGAGGCTGATTGTAATTCATTGTCATGTAATTGGCTTACGAAAACATTTTTTAAATGTCAACACTATTCCTTATGGTCAAGACTAGGGTGGCTTAGTGGTAAGACAGCCAGGATTTGGATGTAATAGTTCGAACGCTTCCCGGTTCGAATCACTCCAGGGGTCGGAAATTCTTCTGATTCCCTCGATGTTCGGTACTGGGTCCCGGTCTCCATTTACCTTTGGGGATCAAATTAATGGCACTCCTTGTACTACGGTCGCCATAGAGGAATGACAAGACCATAAGCAAAAACATCCACACACCAGGCAAGTCAAGCATGGTTACGCACCAACACGGTAATCCGCAGAGTCGGGCCCTGTTGTGAATTGCATAAACTAGGTTAGTTTTGCCTCACACCGCCTCGACAGTGCGTTAGCGGTACAAACGAGGATCACGATTATGATGATGGTGATTATTCCTTATGATGGAGCTGGTAATCTTAAAAGGAAATGAAAGGGATAAAAAGTACTGAACAAAACTTTCTACATTTATATAAATTATATTAAAGCCATATGCTAAATCAATAAAATTTTGCAAAATTATTTGTGCTTCCCATTCACGTAATAATAAATTAGCAGTATGAATAAGATAATTTTGCAATATTTAATAAAGGACAACGCACTTATAAATTGGACATTTTTTTGTTTTCCTGGAGGGGAAACCTCATAGGCGCCCACCATTCTGCGGTGAAGTGTGGGATTCCCCCTCATATAGAGGGGACCTATCCGCTACAACCCCTCCCGGTTACTCTTCAGTCCTAGCACCGGAACCGATTCCGCATATCTTCAGTGCTAGCCCTTGACTACTCCTCTTGTCCTTCCTGTCTTCGCTTCTCATCTGACACTTTCGTTCTCATTATATACTTCATTGTGCCCCCAATTGCGTTCCAATACTCTTCTTTTTCTACCATCTTCTCCGCCATGTTTCCAGTTGTTATAGGCTCCCCTACTACTATTTCCACTTCTGTCCTCTGCCTTATCCACCTTACGCACATCTTTGGTGTGTGTTCCGGCCCGTTCTGCTCTCCGCAATGTTTGCATTCCGCGCTCTCACTGCTTCCTATGGCATTTAAATAGTTTTCGAAGCAACCATGCCCTGAAAGGGCTTGCGACAAGTAATGACTCGTTTTTCAGAATTTCCGATTTACCCACATATTAACATTTGGGATGACCTGTCTCGTCCAACTCCCCTTGCCGCCCGCACTTCACTATTTCTGTCACTTCTTCATTGTTTCCTCTCTTGTGGTCACGCTCTTCCCTCGGCCTTCCGTACAGTATGAAACGCTCTTCTGCCTGCAATTCAATTGGGACTATTCCGGCTAGAACGAGCGCTGCGTCTGCAGACACCGTTCTGTACGCCCTGCTGACTCTCAATGTCATCCTTCGCTGCACCCTCTTCAGTTTCTCCAGGTCCCCCCATACCTCCACTCGATACAGCATTATAGAGCTACCGAGCTCAGTACCTTCCTTCTGCTAGCTATCGCACTTCCCGCGTTCGGCATCAACCTGCTAAGTGCTCCAACCGCTCTACCTGCCTTGGCAGCAGCTTCCTATATGTGTGCACCATAGTTTAGGTGGGTTATCTATACGTACTCCTAAATACTTCGTTACTTCCTTGGTCTGTACTGCTACCCCGTCTATTATTATGCTAATGTGGCCATGTTTCCTCCTGCCTGTTACAAATACTACCTCGGTTTCTCTGGTGCCAGCGTTAGAGCCCTCCTTCCCATCTACTCGCTGAGTCACGTCAGCGCCTCGTTTGCCGTTGTGCTTATATCCTCTTCTTTCTTCCCAACTACAACAAGGGCCGGATCATCCACTGTGTACGCCCCTTCCGACAAGAGTAGTTTTAAGACCCCGTCGTAGAGTACATTCCACAGGGCCGATCTCAGCACTGATTTTTTTTTAACCCCTGGGTCCGTCTACCCTTGGTTCCGGAGACACTTCAGCCAATAAGGCTTATTGTGTACCCCCTGGTATTCGCTCACACCCAGTCCGTGATCTTATTTCCCTGTACCAAGGCGTACAGGTCACTCACAGGGTGCGTATCAAAGTCCTCCGGTTCCATGTATGGTTGCCCGAATATACGTTGTCTTTTTCCAGCCAGCGCATTACAGCTGCATAGGATGTGCATTGCGGTTTCTGGTGCCTCACTGCAGAGTCTGCATGTGGGGTCACCATCGAATTTCTTGATTCTGATCAGGTGATCCTTAACAGTCATGTGCCCTGTTAGGAGGTCCGTAAGGAGTTTTAGCTGCATCCTGCTTAGCTTAAGCAGTTCTATTGCTTTATGCCTGCAAGGTCCTTTAATGAATGCCTTCCTATGGGTTAACCCTGGTCTGTCTAGCCAGTAGGTTTTGTGTTGGCTGCAAATCCAGTCGCTGATTACGCTACGGATTGCATATCTTGATACTCCCAGTGCAGGTTCAGGCCCGTAAAACGGCCCTGCAGAGCCCTGCCTTGCGAGTTCGTCCGCTTTTTCATTTCCTACGATCCCACAGTGGCCCGGCACCCAGAGCAGCCTCACGGTGTTCTGTCCTGCCAGGTCGTTGAGTACTTCGTAGCATTCCCAGACCAGTCTGGATGAGGCCTTGGAGCTTGATAGTGCTTTTAGGGCCGCCTGGCTGTCCGATAGGATGTAGATACGCCTACCTACATAGGCCCTTCTTTTGTTTTCCCGCGCACATTGAAGAATCGCGTATATTTCCGTTTGAAAAACGGAGGTGTACCTGCCAAGTGCAAAGCTGTAACTTTGCCTTGGCGTTACACCGTGTATGCCTGCACCAGTTCCCGACTCGGTTTTTGAGCCGTCTGTGTACCAGATTAGGCTTCCAGGAGGAAAGTCCGGCCCAGGAGATGTCCAGACTGTTCGTTCCTGAATTATGACCTCAAAGAGTGTGTCTGTTAGGTGTTTTGACGGCATATGGTCCGTTCTCATGTCAAGCATGGGACCTCCAGTGCTGTCAATTAACCTCGTGTGTTCAGTGTCTGCTCGTAGATTGAACTGTGCACTCTGCAATCTATATAGTCCCAGCCTAGCCTCCCCCCTAATCACCAGATGAAGGGGGGGAGGTCAAGGAGGGTTTCCATTGCAGCGGTGGGCGTAGTTCTCATTGCCCCCGTAATTCCTAGGCAAGCAAGCCTTTGAATCTTGCCTATTCTTATTTTCGCTGTTTCCTGCTTAACCTTGGGCCACCACACCAAGGCTGCATACGTTATCGCAGGTCTGACCACTCTGGTGTACAGCCAGTGCACCATGCTTGGTCTTAAACCCCACGATTTGTTGTAGGTGCGTCTGACTACCGCAAGGGTTATCTCCGCTTTCCTTATAACTTTCTCAATGTGCTGGTTCCAGGTAAGCTTGGAGTCCAGAATTACCCCCAGGTATTTTACCTCTCCCGTTAAATTGATTGCTTGACCGGCAAGAAGGAGGGGGCATAATCCCCCTAGATTTCTCCTTCTCGTAAAGGGTACTATGGTGGTCTTTTGGGGACTGACCTTCAGGCCTTCCCTTTCTGTCCACCGGGTTACTACGTTCAGGGCCATTTGCATACGTTCCCTGACCGTATTTATGAACTTCCCTTCTACTAGGATAACCAAGTCATCCGCGTAACCAAGGGATGAGAAGCCTTCGTTGCTGAGGTTCACCAGCAGTCCGTCCATGACAAGGTTCCATAGCAGGGGGGAGAGAACTCCCCCTTGCGGACATCCCCCTGCCACCCGGACCGCCAGCGTCTCGTCCAACAACGACGTGTAGACCACTCTCCCTCTTAGCATGCAGTCTATCCACCTGCAGCAGGTCTCCTCCAGACCAAGATTTCTCATTACTGTTGAGATCGAGTTGAATGATGTATTGTCAAAGGCTCCTTCTATGTCCAAGAATGCCCCTAGAAGAATCCCTTTAGTTTCCAGCGCTTTCTCCGCCCTTCTAACAAGGTGGTGAAGTGCTGTTTCTGTTGATGCACCTGCTCTGTATGCAAACTGGTCGCGGTGTAGAGGACTGGTTACCAGCACACCGTCCCTAATATGCCTATCGAGCAACTTTTCCATTGTCTTAAGTACAAATGACATAAGACTAATGGGTCTGTAGGCCTTAGCTTGAGAATAGTCAGCTCGACCAGTCTTGGGTATAAAGACCACCCTGGTTAGTCTCCATATTCTCGGGAGGTACTTCATGGCCATACTGGCTCTCAGAATCTTGCAGACTCTTATGAGCAGGAGGTCCGATCCCCTCTGCAGCATGGCTGGAATGATCTCATCCGTTCCCGATGATTTGTAAGGTTCAAATGAGTTTATGGCCCATTTGATTTTTCTGAAGGTAATCACTTTCCTGGCAGTTGCCCAGTCTACCCGTGATGCTCTGTAGTTAGAGACCTCTGGTCCTTGGCTCTGCCAGTCTAGCGGTGCCTGATTCAATAGATCCGACCCCGGAAAGTGTACCCGAAATAGTTCGGTCATAGTTTCCTTTCCGGTTTTCGTATATTCTCCAGTATCTTTTACTAGATTGCTTATCGAGCAATGGGAGTCTTTAGAGAGTATCTTATGGAGTCTAGCACACTGGGGAGTCTTTTCAATCTCCTCACAGTGCCTCCTCCATGATACCCTTCTAGCCTTCCTTAATGCTTTGTTATACTCGGTTAGGGATGCTTTATATTCATCCCTGTTACCCGATCGCTTTGCCCTATTAAATAGTTTTCTTACTTTTCCCCTCATTACGGTGAGTTCTTGGGTCCACCAGGGGACTCTCCTGTTGGAGACCTTCACCGTTGGGGGACAGTTTTCCTTGAACGTGGAGATGATCGTGTCTGTTAGTTGTACCACGGCATTCTCCAGGTCAAGGTTGTTGTTTATCGAGATCTTAGTCCCCGCCAGTTTGCGATCTAGGTCCTCCTTATATGACTCCCAGTTCGTTTTACGGGGGTTTCGATAACTTTCTACCACGCGGTTATTTCCGGTGATTTCAAAGCATATGTATCTGTGATCTGAGCAACTTTCTTCATCAGAAACATGCCACTTTTTAACAAGATTACTTATATTACAAGTACCCAATGTTATATCAATTACTTCCTGCCTTTGCCCTGTTATAAAGGTAGGTTTGTTTCCCCTATTCAGGATGTCTAGATTATGAACCATACTGAATTGTAAAATAGACTCACCTCTCAAGTTGGTGTTGCTGCTTCCCCAGACCACGTGGTGGGAGTTGGCGTCACAGCCAAGCAATAGCTGCGATCCATTACCTCTGCAGCTGTTGACTAGTTCCTCCACTGCTGTTGTGGGTGGTGGCACCGGGTCATCAAACGGAAGGTACGCCGATCCGAGTATTACCTCCCTCGCCCCCCCCTCTGTTTGACGTCAGTTTTACCGCTACCAGATCCTGTGAACAGAAATTCATTAGCGGCAATATTTTAACTCCCTTCTTGGTTATTATACAGGATCTGGGTCTGTCGGTGTCTCTGCTATATGTTAGCTCACCACCGACCACCCCGAGTCCTAAAATTTTACCTCTGCTGACCCAGGGTTCTTGTATGAGGGCTACATCAAAGCCCTCCATCATCTTACATAGGGCAGCCGAGACCGCCCTACTGTGGTGGAGGTTCGCTTGTAGTACCCTTAGCGTCATCTGTGGCGCCCTGTATAGGCTTGAACACCACTGTTCTCAGCCCAAGGTAGGCCTTGAACCGAGCCTGTTCAAGGACCTTATACGACGCCACGTCCATGGAGAAGGCCCAGATAACTCCATCCTTCTCAACTTTACTGCTCAGCTTCTGCCAGTCTCCCGTTTTTAAGCCTGGGTTTTGAAGCTCAAGCCGGGTCCTGACGGATTGTTCCACTGGAGTTCCAGGGATCCACACCAGTGCTTTGGGGCGCTTAGGAACTTTTAAATTGAGTAGAAGGACAAAGAGGCGGCCGTGGGCTAGAGGTTAGCGCGTTAGACTTCTACGCTGAAGGTCCTGGGTTCAATTCCCGGACCAGAACATCGGATTTTTAACGGCCGTTCTCCCTCGCAAGGCAATGGCAAACCAGCGAGGTATTCTGCCTAGTAAATTTTCTCTGGAGTAGAAGTGTTTACACTTCCCGTGGTTCGGAGCCCACGTTAAACTGTAGGTCCTCTATGTCTGTGACTCTAAAAACGCGCAACACAGGCATAGGAGAGAAGATCGCTACGTCTCGTAAGAGATAAAGCACTCTAAGAAGAAGAAGAAGGACAAACGTCCGTTCACTTTGACATTTACATGGCTATTGCTCACTTAAACGACCGCAATCTTGAAAATTTTGTGCTGGCTGCTAGGTAACTGCAAGAAGACATAATTTTTTGGAGCCGTTGTTAAACAATCAATGATACAAACAACAACGCATTTAGCATAAAGCTGAAACGCATTTCTTGATTTTTAACAGCAGAATCTATCAAAACTATCACGAAATAGGACACAATTTCAAAATGTAATTAATCTACGTACAATAGACACATTTTTTTATATTTGATAAAATACAAAATTTAAATTCATCGTTAAATTTCTATTAAGCTTCTGCATATTTTAATATTGTATTGTAATGTGTAATAAGAAAACAAATATTTTTGTTAATTAAAATTACCTATTTGCGTTAGATTAAATTAAATATATTATTAAAATCATTAAAACGTGTTCTTAACACACTTTACAACAAAACTGTATTATAAAATTCACACGGAAGAAGTCCAAATTCCCACAAAACACATATTTGTTTACATACACCGAAAACATGTCGCACATGTTCTAAAGCACATTTGTTTAGAAATAAGGAAACACAAGTAGGAATGGCAAGAGGTTCCAAAAATTACTATATTAGTAAATACAAATCTACAACAGCTTGCGGTCTCAAAAATTCAATATCACACAATTTAGCGGCAAAAATACCCATTGAAAATGACCAGACTGTAAGAAAACCGCTTCCAGGTTCCCAGTAAGTGTGTTATCGATGACGATAGTTCTTTTTTAATTTTTTTACATTATATTAATCTTTTCTCAAATGTTTTTTTTTGTGTAACTTCGGACACTCGTTTTCCTTAACATAGTGCTTACTATTACTACTTCTGAAGTATCCGTCTTTGCCGTAATAGTCACCCACATAATGTGTATTTTTGTATTGTACAGTGTAACAATCTAATATGCACGTTGATCCGTAGTGCTCTCGTGATTGACATCGAGGGGAAACTAAAGCTTTAAATAGCAATGATATGCGTCGGAAACATCAAATTAGAGGTGTTTATAGACAATTATTGATGTAGCATAAATAGTGAGAGGAGAGCCGAAAGAGCGTTTTCGAAAGCAGACAGAACTCATTATCCCCAATCACTAAATTTCGGTTGTATAAATTAGAAACTCGACACCGTAAAGTAGAAGGAGAACAAATTAAGAATGAGAATGAAGGATTAATTACATAAGTAACAGAGATTTGTAACGTTTGAATTAATTTACTTTATTTTATACTTTGTTGTTTTGAATGGGAAGCAGATCTGTTTTCAAATTCCGTTGAAGCTTAATTTATAGAAGATTCAAGCAAGAAATGTAGTGGAAGTAGATCAAGACTCGCAAGGGAATAATAGCTTGCTGTGGTCAAGTCAGACGACCGGAGAAGAAACTGATACACAATATATGCAATGAACTTGAAGCAAAGGTAACAGGCACTATAGATTCTGAAAAACCGGCTTACAGGAAGTGTAAGTTTCTTAATTAATGTTAATATAACAACTAAATATACCAATAATCATATTTGTAGGTTTTTTGTATTAGATAGATATCAGAAATAACCTGTGATAAAACGAGCAAATAAAGTGATAGAGAAAAATGAAGAGTGTTTAATACATAACAAAGAACATCCTATGTACTTTTAATAGCATGGTGCAGTTGGATGTCGTCTTATTTGACGGGTGGCCCTTCGCAGTACGAACCACCACAACACTTGCATAGTTATATTGCTCTCTTTCTAGCTCCTTAGTTCGTATACGTTATTAGAGCGAGCGCAAGTCTTGCAGATTCCCGCTCTAAAGTTAATGAAATGTACTTCGGTGACTTGTGAAACGAAAAGAGATAGCACTTACAGTGTTCAGTGGTTCCAAAACAGGTGATTTCTAAAGTTACTTTTCAGATGAAGAACGCTCATACAAATACAAACACCCAAAACACTTGTTTTTGGTCACTGGTGTCTTGAGTACGTGGCCGCTCGTCTTAGTTCAACTGGTTATTTTACCTGAATTCGGAGTTTGCACCCTTAAAATAAAGCGACACCCGACTATATACAGCCTATTAGATAGAAAGATCAGTTAGATACCAACATTAGGAAAGTATTGATCATAGTAAACGACACGAAAATCAATAAGGCTGGCAGAAGACTGGCGACATATCAATAGACATAATTCGTGAAGAAGGTTAACATGTACTCTGACAAATAAATACTAGTTGAATATCTGTATCTGCTATTAAATCACGCAAATGTTGCTTATTTTTTAGTAACATTTTGAACCAGTGATGTTTCCTATGCCGAGATTATTTGGATACTGCGAGGAGATGTGGACTGCGTTTCAATAATACAACCACACTGTGTAACTCTAATTTTTTTACTGGAATCGTGTACAGTTTTTCGATGGTTGGTATGTGTATTTTATTTTGCCACTTCATTTGAACTAAACTCTTATTTTAATTGTCGCTCCATAGGAATCAAAATTCTATTTTAATTGCAATTCTTAACTCAATCCCTATATTGTTTTTTTTTTAGATTGAGTTATGGAGGCCACTTGCGTAAAGCCTTTGAAAGTTTCTCTTTGTAGGCTGGATTTGCCAACAACAACAATTCTCGGAAGTCGCACGTGTTATTTCGTTCTGGAATTTGTTTCACCATATTTCGCAATATGGTGTAACTTTTTGGGGAATACAGGTTCGCGTTGCGTTTGGTTCTTCAGTCGCTCTTCCACCTTCGACTCCGGTCTACCAATTCCATCTACGGGCGCCGTAAAGTAAAGAAAAAAGTAGGCGCTAATCTTTGGGCCCAGACGGACGTATTATGAAGATCGGGTTTTCTTCGCGGCTCTCCTGCTAAACTGAGTTTTATTTTGCTTTGGGCAAATAGAATCTCGACCAAGTCGGATTTAAATAAAAATTAGCAGAGTGTCAAGCTTTGGTGCATGGATAATTAGGTGTAATCGTCCTTTCGATCTTTATTGGATATAAGCGATTTGAAAATCCGTGAAGTTGTGCGTCTTGGAGTTGTTGTTTCAACCGTCTGAACCCCTTTGGGAAGCAATCTAATCCCCAGGGGCGTACCAGCAATTATTTCGTCCCAAAGTCTCCCTAGGAACGCCGCCTACCGTTTTTCCCGGACATGAAAATACCCCAGACTGTACCTGCATCTGGACCTCGAAATTGCCTGCCTCTCTCTCTACTCCATTCACCGAAAATCAAGGTAAAGGACCTAGCTTTTTGTGTGGTGAAAAAAACCTTTTTTACGCGTTAACTGGCAAAATTCTAAGTGATTGAACCTTTTCTTTAATGCGACAAGAGGCGGTCTTCAGTGGTCGATTGTCATTTCTTTTGTTTGATCTTAATTATAAAAAGAAATTACATACTGTATTATTCTTGTAAACTCAGACGCCACTGGCCACGTAGATTTGTTGAAAGATTTCCTCCGGTAAGCGGTTTCCGTGAACCCCCCCAACTCCTCTGAGCTAAGCTGCAGGCCTTTTTCAACCTATACGGTTGAGGGTCGACGAAAAAGCTCCTTTGACCTGTAACATGGTTTACTCTAAATTATGTTGAAATTCTGGTGTACCGGCTGTCGTTTGGAAGAAGACAGATTTGATTAAAAAATATATCAGAATTGCAGTGTACGAGTTAAAATAATGTGGGTGTAATCCTGGTTTCTATCAACTAAACAACGAATTATTGAGAATCAGCAACTGCTAATGTGGATTTTCTAGTACCACCAAGTTATTTTTCTTCAGCGGCTTCATTAACCTTTCGTTTAGAGTAATAAGTTAATATTCTCTACAGTCTTTTGGATTTTTGAAGAGCTCAGTAACTAGTTCTCCTAAGTGCGTGTAAAGTAATGTATACAAACATTATTATTATTCGCATTCGGTGTAGTGGTAGACCTACTTCTCTGAAAATTTATCAGTTTATTGTGCACCATTGGACTACATCAGCCTTGTTCCCACAATGAATTTGAGGATGTCTTCGATGGGCACTTTTGTTATGTCTTCCGGTTCCATTAACTGCTCCCCGAAGTACTGGTGTCGCCTAACGCTCAGATCCGTCTATTCACATACGAGGGGTATTTTTTAAATAACATCCGTTTGGAATTAGAGTAAGAACGACGCGCGATCGCCGAAGTGCTCTTGCGCATCTGCTCCCAGCATGCTTTGCGCGCGTTTAGATGCTATTTGCAGCCGTATCGTCTGTGTGTGTGCTGAGCTGTCGAAGTTCATAATGTTTAAAAAAATTGAGTCGCCCGCCGACTGTGAGATACGATATATATTTCAATTCTTGAGTGCAAGAAACTTGGTAGCAACGGAAATTCACCGTCAGATTTGTGAAGTTTACGGTGCTAATGCTATGAGTGACAGTAAAGTTCGAAAATGGGTGAGAATGTTCAAGGGCGGGCGGGTTAATGTGCATGATGAGCCACGCCCTGACCTACCTTCTCTGATTTCTGAAGATTTAATTCGTGATGTGGACAACAAAATTCGAGAGGACCGACGATTCACGGTTTCAAAGTTAGCAATTGAATTTCTACAGATTTCAAGATCAGTTTTGTACACCATTGTTTTCTCGGTGGGTTCCAAGAATGCTTTCTGACGACCACAAAACAAAAAGATTGAGCTGTGCTTTATCGTTTTTGAATCGTTACAATCAGGAGGGAGATGAATTGTTGTAATACATCGTTACAGGAGATGAGACTTGGGTGTCTAACATGACTTCTGAGAACAAGCAACAGACAATGGAATGGCGACACACATCATCGCGCCAAACAGACAATTTCAGTACGGAAGATCATGGCAACTGTCTTTTAGGACAGGAAAGAGATTTTGTTAGTGGATTTTATGCCGAGAGGCACAACAATCAATCCTGATGCGTATTGTGTGACCTTGAGAAAATTACGGCGTTCTATATAAAACAAGCTGCGTGACCTACCGTCTTCCGGCGTGATGTTGCTCCATGACAGCGCAAGGCTACATATTTCTGCAGAAACACAAGGTCTAATCACGTCTTTTGGATGGAAACAACTGGATCATCCACCTTACAGTCCAGACCTTGCACCCAATGATTTTCACTTGTTTCAGTACTTAAAGGAGTTCCTTGGTGGTCAACGGTTCAACGACAACGAAGAAGTGAAAACTGCGGTGATTGGGCTTCTTCACAGGTGGCAGATTTCTTTGACGTCGGAATTTAAAAACTTGTTGAGAGGTATGACAAATGTTTGCACAAAAATGGAAATTATGTACGAAAGCAGATAAAAGTATGTGGAATACGGAAAAAAATATATTTTAATGATATTTACGATATTTTACTTCTTATTAAAAAACGGACCTTATTTAAAAAATAATTCTCGTAGAATGTGCAGCGGCCTTTCCCCCTCCTCATAGCAAAATCTATAGGGGGGTCTTGTTCTACCCCAATCCTGTTGTGGTACCTTCTAAGATGGCGATGTCCTGTGGACAGTCCTGTTTGTTATGATATTTTCAAATTCCCCACTATATATGAATCAATTTCTTAATTTGTTTGTCGCTTCGTAAGAATTGGTCACGCTATTGAAATTGCCGTTTGCATATTGGATACAGTTTTGGTTACATTGCGTCTTTAAAGAATGGAGCATTGTTAAGCTTGTTCGTATTTCCCGTGTTGAAATAATTTACGATCAAAGGAGTCTCAGATTTGTTCAAGGTTTTCTTTGTGGGTTGTTTTTCACAATGCAGACGGAATTACTAGAAAACATTTCTGAGAATTTATTTGTTTTGCTGCATTGCAATACGTGGTAATTCCTTCTAGAACGTGTTGCGCAACATTTCAAAATGTTGTGCAATCTTTTGAGGGGGGTGCAGGTTTTCATTGTATTTTGAAGTCAGTGGAAGTCAGACCTTCGAGTCCGTCGGGTAACCTGGCAGATCGTTTCCTTTTTCTTCGCGGCGCTTTGCTATCCTACGTTTTACCATACCGTTTTTCTTTGCTGTAGAGCAAAAGTAAATCGACTTAACCGTCGGATATATACATAAGCGATAGCAAAATGTACGCCTTGGTGTTGGACAATTAAAGATATAATTGCTCCTGTCGAATTCAGTTCGGATCTATGCGAAGTGAAAAGAAAAGAAAGGAAATTGTGCGAGTGTTTTGCTAGAATTTGGTTCGTTCCTGTCGTCCGAAAAAGTCTCGCTTCTGTCCCCACGTCATCTGACCTAGTTGAAAGCAACTCGGCCCTCTACAGGGGCGTAACAACTACATATTGTCTCAACGCTGCCCCGAAGGACGCTGTTCTCCGATCCTTTATGGTTTTTCGACCCTACAACTGAAAATCGTCATTATATGTGCCTACTCCTCTGAACTTTAAGGTAAAACAGACCAGTTTTTTTTGTGTGTGGTGAAACCAAACTTGCGTGCGACTAGCAAGATTTAGGGGAATTAAACTTTGTCTTATTAAACCCAAAAAAGCCCTTTTATTTGCACGAAATACTTGTAAAAAGAAACTTTGTTTATGCTGTGTTTTCCTGTAAACTACGCCATTGACCACACAGATACATCATAGTAGAAATATTGTGAGTCAACGGCGTCGTTTCCTGAACCTTCAAGGATTTTCATTATAATTGTAATTTCAAACTATTTGTGTTATAACTTGCCATTTCGTTGTATTTTGGTCAAATATTTTATTATATGTGTTTTAAAATTTACTGTCTCTTTTATTTACGGGCACTCTGTATGTTATGTAAAAATTTTGCAAGCTTCAAATATATAGGAGGACGCACAAAATAAAGGTAGGTTCCATTCACGTGAGCTGTTGGCTTCTCGGCCTTCCACGAGGACCTACACAATCCGCTGGACTTGGAAGGTGGCGCCCACTTATTTTGACTCGCCCTGTACACAACTAAAGATTTTCTCCCATAAGCGATTTTCACGAACTTCCCCTACTCCTCTGAGCTAAGCTGTAGGCCCTTTTTCATCAAACTAGTTACGAATCGTCGAAAACGCTCGATTGGCTTGTAACATGTTGTGAGTCTTAGTTGTTTCCTGCTCAATTGCAGTATTTCTTCCATTCTTTTGCTGGGGGAGTTCCTCTCAAATAAACGTGATTGCCTCAGTCCTTGAGTTGCCTGCCATTGTTTGCGGTGTGGTATGCTTAGCTTAGGTCTTTGACAGCCCCCTTAGCGGATAAATCCAATATTCCGCACGTGTGATCTGGACCAAGTAGAGGTTCCTCTGTTCCCTGATTTCCTTGCCTTCATGTCCTGGAATCCATTCCGAGGTGACTCTATTGTGTTGTGATCACCAGTAATTTTGTGCATTCTCATTCTACCGAAGATTGTATTTTTTTACCAGTGCTAAATGTCGAATCTCACATCGTAGGAGTATTTATGTATTTGTAGTCTTATTTAAATTATTTTATAAGATAACTAATAAAAGTATATTATTGTTACGAAATACTTAGACAATAAGTTTCAGATCTATACAAAGTTGTAAGCGATGAAGAATAAGAAAGTGCTGAAACTGCTTTGCCAGTTGTTGGAATGTAGGCCTTGGTGGGGTGAAAAGACAAGACGGTATAAAATTACTTGGTAAAATATATTTAAAAAATACTTCCTTCTCTTAAACATAGTAATACTGAGTGTTACTCTAGGAACAAATATAAATTATTGTTTTTAAGCGAACTAAAAGCCCATTAAATGATAGTTTCTGAGGACAAATAGATTGCCTGAATGTGTCTTTTTTTGAAGTCGGAGAAGCTTTTGATAACAATGAACTTAGCACGGAATTCTGAGGATTTATATACGTTAGAATGAGCTTTATACATTGGTTAAGAATTTATACGTTAATAATAATGTCTTGCTACCAGATAACGAGATATATCATAATCCTTTTATTGCCATTTCCAAAAGTTTGTTGAGTTTGTCTTTGTTTAATGTAGATTTAACATCTATTTTAGGGCACATGTTTTGTGTGACACACAGTCCTCCTTTGCGAATTCGCAAGAAACCTCCTCTACAAAAACAACCTGCCATGCACACATGGTTAACACACGGCTGGGACACTACTGCCGAATAACAATCCAATTTACAATTCGATCCGCATTCGTTGTAAAATTCTCGTTGCCTACACTGACCAGGCACTGAAAATAATTAACGCTAAGATATAATAAACCTTGAAATGTTAATTTGAATAAAACATATTATATTAAGTTAAACTCATTGTAAACCTAGTTGTTTATACAAGTAGCTGTTGGCTATTATTCTATTAGTTTGGTTAAAATGAGATGGGGTGTGGGAGCTTATAGCCACGGTTATTCAAAATCCAACATGGATTTACTAAATTAAATGAAGAGTTCAATGTAACTGTATTAGGAATTACATTTTTCTTCCAAATTAAGCTCTAGTGTTATATATGATGTCTCAGCTGAGCTGTCCCCCCATAAAAGTGGTTGATCCGGCCCAACATACATATAATACGGCAACCAAAATTACTTCTGCCTTTGCCTTTGCCTAATTATGACAATCCTTAGAGCGGACAGTTTATTTAAATTTTAAGTGGTAACAGATTTGAAGCATATTTATGGTGAATCCCACAGAAATGGGGCTGCAACCCGCAATTTATATATATATCAGTTGCTATCTAATTGTAAGTGCACCGCCTGAAAAAAGCATACGCCTTCAAGCTCTAAGAAACGAATGTAATTTGTTTCAGAATCAAATGTTTTTGAATCCATCCTGCTTAATTTGTGTATCGTTTACAATATGGAACTGTTACGACAAGAGAATCCCATTTGGGTATGTGTTACCCATTTGATAGAGTTCAGTAACTATGATACATTTCTATTCTATAAGAAATTAAATAATATCGGTTGCTGTGGTACATGTAAGTGTACAGTTAATTTGTTTTTCACAATTTTCGTTTCCAATATGCATGTGCGTTGAATATTTACCTCGGTATATTTAATTTATAAATAGCGTAGGACCGTGTTTCGGTACCGTTGGTCCGCACGAAGCGGAAGGAAATTCAGTCTGGGTTTAACGCTTTAACTATAGGTATTATTGTTCTGATGCTTATGACTACGGTGTGGTTTCCGTTTCCGTTTTTACAGATTATATTGGCCAGTTACATGCTTTTCTTTAAACGCGCTGAGAAGCTTTCGTTTCCATTACACGTTCTGTTTCGTTACCGTTATCGTTATCCCTTGTGTCGCCTGAACCGTAGGGCCTACATACCGATAAGGAACTCAACATCTAATTTCGTCGAAAATTATCGCCGCCATTCAAAGCACACCTTGAGTATATAGGCCAGTAAGGATACGTTGCCTCCTCTAGATACCATATCATACATAACATATCCAGAATCGTCAGTCTAACTATCTAATTTCTTTGTTCTGCTATCCTTGTCCTTGGGGGTAGTCGACAGTGTCTAAATCAATTTGCTTTTGAGATTTCCTTTGGACCTCGGCGCTAGTAAGATATCGACTATATGTACCATTATTAAATTGTTGTGGAGCTTACGATTAGTGACCTTTTTTCTGTTGTTGGCTGGTGCTTCAATATTTTTGAGATGTTTAATTCTTATAACTTTCGATCATTTGAGCAACCTTTTGCTGCTATCTGTTTACTAGACCTATTATTTAACTGAGCATTGTACTGCAATTGTATCAATGTTCTCAGTTGTAACTGAATAAGTACTTGGTGCTTTTTGTGTGAATTCTGTAAATATCGTAATCAGTGGCGGCCGATACAATTTTTTCGGACGTCTTAAGGCCTCTCTTTTTATTATACAGGGAATTTTTCTTTTTAGTATACATTGCCTAGGTATTCATTTAAAAAGAACGAGTAAATCACCCCTATTATGTAGGCAACCAACTATACAGACAACCAAACCATGTTGTGACCAAAACAATCAAATTAGTTCATGTTAAAAAATAAAATTAATCTTAATTTTGTGTCTTCTTGCGTTTTTTACACAACCATGTACAGTAAAGACGAAAAAGCGGAAATTCTAATGTGGTAACAGCTTAAGAACTGCGAGAGACTTATTTTCACTAAAATATCTAGAAAGACCCATTCCTTGTATTCGAACCATACAAACAATTGTTTGAAAATTTAAATCAGAGGGATGCGTAATAAATTCCCATAAAATAAGAACTAAAAGTAATTACGGTTTAACCGAAGAAATGAAATTAAATATTTTATGCTACGTTGAAGAAATCATAATTAATAGTTATAATAAAAAATAATAATTAAAAAAAGTTTGCAATGGCCGAGAAGGGAACCCGGACCACTGCTTGGAAGGCACCTATGCTGACAATTACACCACTTTGTCGCGGATGTATTTTTGTTGTACAAAGGAAGTACAATGTCCACGGACCTTACAGAAACATCACCCTATCGATTTTTGTATTTAACAAATAAGTCATCATTTGCGACCTATATACAGGGTGAAATACTTATTTAATAT
>JABXWE010021162.1:0-15256 GCA_014611495.1 Limonius californicus | reverse complement strand
ACTTTAAAAGCTAAGTATATTTAAGTAAATAATGCATTGAATAATAGTCAGGTTAAGCTGGGCTAAGCTTGCTCAAGGCAAGTTTATTCAAAGAACCAGAATTCCAAGAGATGCTTAATTCCTTATGAATCTTCGCATGACCATAAACAATCTAGTAACCACCCTTTAAAAATGTACTTTAAAATACATCACGAGTAACAAAATATTAAAGGAAAAAATTCGAAAAAACTCAATAATATGCAAGATATGCCATAAATGTTAAAAAATGCAGACAATGGGGAATATATGCAAAATATGCAATTATAAATTGGGTTAATTCATTTCAAAATGTCTTAATTCGTGCGCATACAAAGAATCAGCTACATATACCAATAAATAAACGATATGCATTTTGCATATATTCACAGCTTTACTAGTGATAGTGTGTTTTCCATTGTGCTTTCTATTGATATTAATAAATAGTTTATTTGCTGCCTTGAAATCCATAGAAAGGCGTTCCGGTCCAAAACAGGTATCCTCGGCGCCCAGCTTGCGAAGTTCGTCTGCCCTGTCGTTGCCAGGTTGTCCTAGTACCCTAACCAATTTTATTTCCTTCGGCCTTGCAAGCTCTTCTAAGCGTCTTCACGGTCCTAGACGAGGGCGGACCTAGTCTTGGGTGAGCAGTAAACCACTCGTTCGGTTTTCAGTCTGACGACTTCCTTTTTTGCTAACGTCAGGATAGCATAAATTTCCCGCCTGGAAAACCGTGATGTACCTTCCGAGCACAAGGATTTCTTGTACTCCGTGGTTCTCTAGGTAAATAATGGCTCCCGTAGACTCTGTGCTAGCTGTAACAAAGAGTCAAGATTCATTTGCTACAAGAACTCAATGCAGACGACTTTGACCGCCGTTTGCAATTTTGTGAGAATATAAGTGAACGGGTGATAAACAACCAAATTTTCTTCTTAAGCCTGTTTTTCGGACGAATGCAGTTTTTCGTAAATCGTACGTTCAATCGTCATAATTGTTGCTATCGCTCAGATTCTAATCCTAGGATATTTCAGGAAACACTTACTCAAGACCTTGAAAAATAAAAATTTTGGTGATCGTCTCGTTGGTCCTTTTTCTTACCTGATAATTTCACTGCATAGAATTGGGATTGTTACAAGACGACATTAATTCGATGTTAACTGGTATTATAAAGAGTGATGATCTTTACCGCGAAGATTATTTTATATTTCAACAGGACGGAGATTCCTACGCATTATGCACTGGTTGTTCAACAGTATTTGGTTCTAAGGTGGATTGGAAGACGTGGCACTATTGAATGGCGACCTTGCGCCAGATTTATCTCTGCTAGATTTCCTTTTGTGGAGTCATTTAAAGAGTAAAATTTACTCAACCCAACCCGATTCTTTACAAGATTTAAGACAATGTATTATTAACGAATGCTGGCAAATCACTCCAAAAATGTTTCAAAATGTGCGACGCTATTTTGAACAGAACTTTTATTACTGTACGGAAGCTGGTGGTGCTCATCTCGAACATTTACTACCCTGAAAATTTGGACTCCATTTCCGTGGGCCTGATGCGACACCAAAAATAAAACACTACTGTGAAGAAAATTTATGGAGCTTTCAAATGGTATGTCTTTTGGTATCTCTTGCCATTTAAAATTTTTACCGTGAAATTTGCACCAATTTTGGAGTTGAAGATAGGCGAACGGAAATAACCGTATTACATGCCCCCTGGCAAATTATTTTGACTTATTTGGGCGTTTTTCGGAAAATTGAGATTTAGTGTGACAGAACACGCCTGTTCCATTCTCGGTGGGGCACCCTGTACACATGCAACTAAAAATTACATATTTTTTAAAAGGCATTGCACGCTTAACAAATAATGGTTTGTAGCCAATGTAAAAAATCTTATAATTATTCAGGAATTACATTGGTAGTTGGGTAAGGTACGGCAAGTTGGCGATAGTTTCAAGAAAATGTAATCTAAGTTCTATTACCTGCGATTTCGCTAGATTAGTCTCAGGCTACATATAAACCAAACATTTTAGAGTAGAACTACAGCATCAGACTAGTGAAAAAAGATAACAGACAAGAAAATTTTGAATTTTCCAAAAGCAATAATAGGTAAGGTAAATTGATTATACATATAGGTATTTTGGTGATAGAGCGAAGGTAATTTGGTGAATCATAATAACTGCTGAATATCATAATATTTTATTTAAATATCATAAAAACAATTACATTTTACCAATATTTCAGCCTATTCTGAGTCACTGCCTTCTGCACAATTGTCACACATAACGACACCGTCCTCGTCATCAAAATTTGTAGTTTGACAGTTTTCATGGTATGGTGTGGTACCGAATGAACACTGGATCCATTTTGCCCCATTCTTGTTCTTGACATCAACTTGAAAAGAGGATTTGCACACCCCACACTTCCAGTCATCATCCTTTATCCCACGTTTTGACGTAGAAGGTTGGCTTATATCGCCCTCTTTATACAATAGCCTTTTTGGTGGACGCCCAGAAATGTTCTTGGTTTTTGCTTCTTCTGCAGGAGGGGTTAGACATTTTGCTCTAGAATGCCGTTTTGTCCCTCTCTTATTCAAGTTCCCTTTAGGCGTTGCTGAAGGGATTTGCAATATATTTTCTATGCTGGCTGCACAGTAACATTAACAGTGTTGGTGGGTTGAGGATCCATAATTGGTAACTGCCGATTAGTCAATAACGATGGTCCAATGGCCTCATCGACAATGGCCTCTCGATTGAGAGGGTGTGTTCAACTTTTCTTAAAAGAATTCTTAATATTTATCGAAGTAAAACTGTTTATATACGCGGGATTAAGAATGGAATGAAAATTGTATCTGTTTGGCTTATCAGCGGGGTTATCCCTCATGTAGGAATGTAAACTCTTTGACCAAGCTGCCTTAAGAGGTCTGTAGACACCAACGTCTAGAGGTTGTAGTAAATGGCTGGTGTGTGCGGGAAAAGTGAAAAGAAAAATACTATTTTCTTTGGCTAGTTCAATTATTTCTGGACCAATAAAGTAAAATTTCTGAACGTTCTTTTGGAATGGATGCAATAAAAAACTTAAACCATTCTACAAATAGATCTGTGTTGATCCATCCCTTAGGAGATAACTTGATCATTGAATTAGGAAGAGCATCTTGTTGTAATAATGGATTCCAACGCACACCTTTGAATATAATTAAGGGTGGGATCTAGGGATCTCCTACCATCAGCACAGATACATCCTAGTAAAGTAGTACAAGTTTCTCCTCGGTCAGCAGAAGTTCTTTTGTAAATATATTTTTTTCCTAACGACGTAATGACTTTGCTTGGTTTTATAACATAGGACAGACCAGTTTCGTCGCAATTCCAGAGACGTGCAGGCATATCCTTGATTCCCAATTTTACCATCAAATTTTCTAGTTTTAAATAATAATCATTTAGAATTTCCCTATTTCCCATAGATGCTCTGTACGCGGCTAAATTTTCGGGAACCCGAAGTGTCAATCCATAGCGTTCTTTGTAATGGCTCCACCACCATTTGCTGGCTATTTTCCTTTCCTCATTAAAAAGTTTTGTCGGTCTACTGCTTCAGCCAGTTTATAAGCCAACTTTCTCACTTGATCTACAGTCAACCCGAAACCAAGTTCTTGCATTTCAATGAAGTAATTAAAAATTTGTATTTCTAAATCAGCAGGTAGAGCGTGCGGTCTTCCCATCTTTGGTAAAGATGATGGTAAAGCGTTTTCTCCATTTCTCTTTAAAAATTGTTTTAATTGTAGACCAAGGAACTTTCATTTGTTTTGCAGCCCCATAAATGCTTTTGTTTTCTTCCTTTGTCATTTTCACTGCTGCTACTATATCATGGATGTCGTAATCTCGATAGCAACCTTTTTCTTGTGATTTTTCCATCTCCGACATCTTAATAATCTAATAATAAGATATGGTATATTAGTGACATAGGTAATTTGGTGATACCTTTAAATAATATTTCCATAGTTTTTTATGATACAATACATGTTTAGCTAGCAAAAAATGCAATGCATGCTACTTTCGAATGTTTTAGCAAAGCATCAAAAAATTGCAAAGATAAGCTTGAAATTGTACACCATTTTCTGAACGAAAACAGCTAAGAAACATGCATGCATAACCTAAGCTCTCAAAACTAAACAATGGCAATATAAATTAAACTAATTGCACTAAAAATTAGTTTATACTCTTAACTACCTTTTGTAAAATTATAAATGTCCTATGCAGAAAAGAAATATTTTATTTCAGTACATTTCAATAACTCGAGGAATGGAAGCCCTTTAACTCACTGTTAACACAACAGCGCACGTGGTATAATGTTTACAAGCTGTAAAATCAAGCTAAAATTAATTCCCATTTATATGCATCAAACTGTAATGCATCCTCCATCTATCCACCAAATTTGAAAGCCTTCACAGCATAGGTAATTTTCTGGGGAATTTTTAAAATTTTATCACCAAGTTGGCTTACCTTACTCTACCCATATTAATAAAAAAATATATTACTCGTCCTTATCATATTATAGCACACAATAATACTATTAAAAATCTGTTTATAAGATAAGCATTTTTAAATTAGTAGAAAACAACAATAAATTATAATAGTTTTCAAAAATTTCTAATACCAATTATTAATTTATAATACTTAGATTTTTATATAACATTTTTAAGATGTTTCTACTAGTTCAGAACAACAATAAGAATAGCTGAAACTTATATGTATATATGTTTTAAAAATTTAAGAAGTAAAGTCTAAAATAAAAGAATACCGTAAAGGGGTGACTTGATCATCAATTATGTAAATTCTACTCTGCCACCAATGTAATATACCGTGTGCTGACTTTGAATATGTTCCATAGGGAAAATACATGCGTTTGTGGAATTCGTCAATTTCCTGCTCCCCAAGTCGAAAAACGCACCTAAAACTCTGGAATTTTCCAGAAGGAACGTTAATTTTAACGTCCCTTCTGTGTACAACTAGGGGAGCAGGAAATTAACGAATTCCACAAACTCATGTATTTTCCCTATGGAACGTATTCAAAGCCTGCACACGGTATATTTTTTAAAATACGACGTTTACTTGACATGACTTTGGGAAAGAGAAAATATTTCTCAGTACCTATAATAGTAGTTTCGGTTTGCAAGTAATTAAAAATTTCGTTTTCTTCGATGAGAATTTTGTTTTCTTTATTTTTTATTGGTTTCGGTGTATATTTTTGTTCTCTCCTTAAATTTTTTATTGCTTTATGAAATAGTTTGTGGTTCGTCTTGCTATCCTCCTCAATTTTTTTACCGAATGCCTCCCAAGATGCTTTCTTTGCCTGCTTGACCATTTCCTTAACTTTAGTTCTCTGTTCTTTGTATCTAATATTAAATTTTAAAAAATAATAATAGTCGCAACTTCAAGAGGTTTTATTGTTTGTTTGTGAAGTGACATTTTGTATATCGAAATACATACATACATATGAAGCACAGAAAGCAAATAAAACCTGTTGAAATTGTGACATAATATTTTTTTAAATATGAATTTCAAAGAAGTAAGGCAACAAACATTTATAAATTTAATATTAATTTATAGGGATTTATAATTGCCTTCACCTCTAACTTCATACCTCGGCTGGTGTATCGATTACACGTAAGCAAAAGATGTTCATTGGATGGATTTTTAGACCACTCTTTATCAATTTTTAACACAACTGATTTTGCTCCTTCGTCTAAGAAACACCTTTATAATCTTGATTCAGTTCAAACCTGCAGGTACTGCAATGCACAATTTTGTGTCCTGTATTGAATTCTACAACAATCACTGTAATGTTCACAGGTATGCCGATTATCGGAACCCACCAGGAACGCCCAGTAAATACCAATTAACCTCCCTGTTTTGGCACATTCTAGCTGCAAGGCTAGCCTTTGTGTTAATTTTTGAGGTAAGTAAATTAGTATGCTCTTCAATGGTACTATAATTTTCTATTTTTTTGCATCCATACAGAATGTAGTCGCTTTTGTGATAATCCTAGTAAAGTGGCTAATTCCTGATGTCCCACGTAGATTGAGGGACCAAATTAGACGTGAAGCTTACATTACCAATGAAATAATTATTAAACAAGAGGCTCTTCGAGCTAAAGCAGCAAGTACTCCACAGCGTAAGTATTTTATGTGGTTTCTGTAAATTTTTTATTAAAACAACTTTTTTGTAGGAGTTTCATCGCCTCCACTTACCCGTCGAATGACACTAGGTGTGGGTGCATGTCCCACCACACCACTGGATTGGGACCAAATCATAGACAGATCTCTCTCAGAGAGTGACTTCGATGTCATGACACACAGTAGTACTTACCCTTTGGATAGCCAGAAAGAAAATGGTGAAACAGTCATAACGCCTACATCTGTATAGATTTTCAAATGCTATACTCTAGTCATACTAACGAATTTCAATGTGATCATGATTAACTCAAAGAAAATATTGATTTATTGGATCTGTTGAATGTAACAATGAAAATTCAAATTCAAATGTGAGTTGGTTTAGAGAGGATCCAAACAACTTTTCTCTATATACCTTCTGGCATATTGTAGCATTATATTAACTAATTTTAAATTTTTAACATTTACATTTTAAAACATTTAATTTAATTAATGGTTGATATTAAACTAAATACTTAATGTAGTTATTTAAGAAGCGTTTTCTTACTGATAAGAGTTTGTTACCATTTTCAACTTTTGAAAAATGTTACTTGTTATTGATGAATTTTTTAGCCATTTATTAGAATCAGGAACGTCAGATCTTTTTATGCCAATATATGTACTACTTATTTTTCTATTTCTATTTAACAAATTCGGCCTTCAGTGGAATGTTTTGTGCCTTTCTATAACTCTTAACTTTGTTTTGACTGAATTTTACCTTAATAAGTGTACTTATTTCTGAAAGTGCACAAAGTAAAATAGACTTTGTTTGAAGGTGGATGTGACACTTTAATATTATTTAAAAGTTACCTATAAGAATCTCACCACTACAATCTGTAACCATACACAGTGTATAGTTTTCATCTAACTAAATCAAATATAAAGATGATTTGATGAGAGCTATGAGAAATATGATAAAATCGAGATGAAAGAACCCTTTAATTCTCATAAAAGCGCAGCAAAAAATGCATTTATTGCTCTACTTTTATAAGAATTAAGGGGGTTTTTCATATGGATTTTAAATATATAGATCTTTGAATCAGTATGAAACACTACCACAAAATTGCAGACAAGAATATAGTAGAATAATAAATAGGTTTTCACTGAAAAGAAAGAACGAGAGGTGTTTTCAATTATAAATAAATTATATTCATAAGCTACTTCTAGTTATACCATTGTCTGTAGTAAATAACAACTATTCTGAACAGTTAACATTTTATAAAACTTATCCTGTTTATACGTATAATTCATAAATGTAACTTAAACGCTTTACCAATGTGATTGTATATTATGTAATTATGGCAATATTACACATATTTAATAAATTACCTTTCTTTGACTTATACTGTATTATGTCAAGATATTTTGTTTTAATTTGTTAATCTTGGATGGATATATCCATTGCACAATTATGTCAAACTCGGCGGTTTTGGAATAAATGGACACAGGTACGTCCCCTCCCTGGTTAAAATACTAAAATTAATCTTTTCTTTTCTGTATTTAAATAATAATTAAAATGAACTAGCTCTGCAAAAGTTTGTTTTCTGTAGCTAACGTATAAATTGTCATTCATTCAGCGATTTTGGCCTCAAAGTTCGCGGTCGCCTTGCGCGATCAGATCTTCAGACGTGAAGATGGCATCTATTCGTCCCCCACGATCAGGCCAGGTCGGCTGGTCGGATATCGCCGAGGGACCCCTGAAAAAATAAAAAAATAAAGTTAAAAATTAGGCTCTGTCTTTACTAGGGTTGATTTTAAATTTTTAATTATGTCGCAATCGCGTGTACAATTAATGTTAAACAGTTGTATGCACTAAGCACAGTGTTCTTACGCTAGGCGCCGGTGTGTAGTATCGTCGTCTCGTCTTGTCGCTGACTATACGGGAGCGGGTGACTCAAAAAACCGATTGGACTAGGCTCTTTGTTGACATTTTTGTCAAAAACCTTTATCAACAAGTTAATCAAAACAATTGGTTCGATAGGCCGTAATATTATTTAGAAATACCTTCACGATAGCATAATATGCAGCGTGATGGTAGACAGTACCCAAGATGTAGCTGTTATGGACCAGTTGGCAATTTGCGTCCGCTATGTTGTTCAAGGAAAGATATGGCTCATTTGCGAGAAGAGCGACACAACTCAAAAATCTCCATTTTCGGGGTTTTCGCAGTGACGGCTCGTGAGTTAAGAAAGAGGGTGGGCACAAGAAAAAACTTACCTATTTTTTGTACATAAAATCCATTCTCCTATTTTTCGTGCTGGAAAAGACGTCTATGAGTAGTTTCATCGGCCTCCAAAGCAATGAAATTTGCAGATTTAATTTCTTTTAATATTTCCTGCTTGTAAATTTGCAACATTGCATCTAGCAATTTGTTCTGAATAGTTTTTGAGACGCCTTTAAACACTTGTGAACCTTTCATATGTATTGCAAGCACAGCGTCTAATTCGGCAGCAAAATTGATTAACCTTGCATAAATTCCTAGATTTTATGACCCTAATGTCTCATCGTGACCTCGCAACGCCAGTTCAAAGGCGCCGCAAAATTTAATACACATAATTAACTGGCGCAAAATATGACGATTTTTTTTCCACGTCTTCGTTGTACTTAATTTTATGTAGCAAATAAGCACCCTCTAGTTGTTCACGGATGTCCACTTTGCCTAAAACACTAAAATCCATGCACGCATTCATGTGAGAAACGGAAGATTTGTGTTTCTTTGCCCTCTCTGCAATGTGTTTTAAATCATTCACCCCTTGTTTATTCCACGCACTAACCTCTTTCTTAAAAATTAAGCACATAAAACAAAACAGTTTATTTGTTACTGCACATCCGCACATCCAATCGTATTTTTCATCGATATTCTTGTTGAATACTCTATTGTACGTTCGGGTTTGACTTGTCGAACTGTAGTTTATCTGAAGATCAGGAATAGGCCTTCCTTTCTTCTTAATTAAAAGCTTTTCCTCAAATGATAGCGGGTTTTTTTAAAAGATTTTGCACACAATTAACTTCCATCATTGAAAAAACGTCACTTTCGTCTTTGAATTCAAACGCGCGATTGCGCGAAAACACAAAACACTGCGGTCGAAATTCAAACGTTGACTTTAAATGGGGAACAAAGTACTCGGTGCCCTATTCGCCTGGTATATCGCGTATAGCGAAGATAACCGATACGCAACCGAATCTTGTTCTACATAGGTACAAATCAGAGCGTTCCCCGGAAAATAGTTTTGAGCGTGTTAGCCGCGCGTGGTGCGGAAGGAAAATTTGATACCATCGTTAAAATAATGAAATTTAAATAATGCACTGAATTACATGCGAATTTCTTTCTGTGTTTATCTTGGTGGTTGGGTGGGCACGTGCCCTTGTGCCTTTTAGTACAAGCCGCCACTGCTTTTGAACGCGAACACGTAGTTGACGATGTACGGCCCTTATAAGTGAAGGCCGGTATCATTTTTCATTTCTTGCAGTAAATTTGGAAATATTTATTTTTAAGCAACAGATATTTGTCAGGATATTGTTGTATAAATTCATTCTGTATAAATAATAAAGAAAACAAATGGTTTATCATTATCTTCGCATTGTTTGAATACCACTGATATTGTAGTTGCAGCAGCTAATCACTCGTATCGGTTGCGTACATGCTGAATAGCAACATCTTTGTCTTACATCAAGAAACGGCATTTACACCGTAGTAGTACGTGCTTTTCGTAGGCGGCCCGAAAATGTTCATTTAAGTAATGGTACAGAAAGAGCGAGGGAGTGTCACTTGTCTCTTTTCAAGCTTAGGATGCTTAATCCTGTAGCCCTCAGTTAAAATAAATTTGACTATAGCAACATGTTTACATGCATGACCAATCAAAACATTGCTAAGTAATTAATCAATTAATCAAGTAATTAGGTAATTAAAGGCGAGTAATTTCTATGATATTAGTCCGGGTTAAGGGAGATTAAAGTTTCAAAGCGCGTCCCTCCCTTTTTCTAATTTCCTATTAGGCTACCCGTGCTACCAACTACTGCTAAAGACTACAATGGCTACTTGGGCCCGCGACCCTTACCTTTTAACTGCGTCACCCTCAGTGTTGTGGTGGTCTGTATCGATCGCTGTTCTTTTCCCGTTTGATGTAGCACCTTGTAGAGGCGGCAGTGGTCCTCCTCTCTTCCGTCCCCGGGTGGATACCCTCGCACTTTCATTCTCTTGTTTGCCACCAAAATTGTTTTGTTTTTAGTCTCGCTAAGCACTTTCGCCCGAAGCGTTTTGCGAGCACTCCCGTTCCCACGTTGTTATTATTAAAGCAAAACGAAATAACCTGTGTTTAGCGTCAGAACTAGTGCGCTAAACTAAAGAAATTGCTCAACTCATGCGTAAGTCGAGTCACTAAATTGTAGACCGCTAATCTGACTACCCTAGGACTCGGTTTATATTCTCCTAATTATAAGAAATGCTAAGTGTCGGGATATTATTTCCCAACTAAATGAGTGGCTGTCTAACTAAATAAATAAGTACAGCATTGGGGGTAAGTCGCTAAACCAGCTGACCTAGTATTATTTACGCAAAAGCGTCATAAACTGAATTGAGCAAAGTGTACTAGTGACCTAACTTAATTAAATGACTAAACTGATGCGTAATTAAATTAACTATAGGTTAACCGCTGATCTAACTGCTCTAATAAGGTATTGTGATACTCCCGAATAAACGAAGAAAGACATGTTATAGTTAGGGAAATTATTTTACAATGCCGACTTATTTGAAATGTTGTCCGCGACTTTTGTGTGGACTGTACTTCATGGGTTCGTCCCAGTCTATTTTTAGCTCGACGCAGGTAGCGCTTCGGAAAGTGTGACCGCCTCTCGCAGCGTTCACGACGGAATTTCACTAGGATTTACCCGATGCTTTAAACCGCCTACCACATAATCTGATCCAATCCGATCTAAACAACTTGTTTTTTTTTGTTTTGTTTCCAAAAACGCGAACTAAACGTGGGTATGTACCCTACATATTCGCCAAATAAACTTAGTAAGCCTATTTGTAGCGACTTTTAAACTTTCTTCGCGGAGTGCGACCCGATGCCGTCCGCCGTGCTCGAGCGCCCGCCAAAGACCCTGTTCAAAAACTAAAAGTGTCGCATTTGGAAAATATTTTTAAAACATTTTTAGGGGACGGCAGCCATAAGGTAGTGATAGATTTTCACTTTTATAGCGTCACGTCCGGTTCTTCGAATGGCGCCTCATGTGTTCCCCTAACCCGTTCGGGGACCGAACTAGGATTAAAAAAGAAAAGTTTGAGGTCGCTGGCGGCCATCCCAAGATCGCGACGCAAAACCACCGAATAATATTCGGTGGGTACTGCAGATCACCCGGTCAGTTTTTAATAAAACGAAAATAAACCAGTTCATGTTTCCAACCTCCCCATGACATTCCCAACGGAATAACTTGTAAAGATGCCAGGAAGGAGAGGGTATTTAGGAAAATCAAGGCAAAGTACGCCTCGACGACAAACCTTTCCACCCAAGTGCTATTGAAATGAATGTTTTAAGGTTCAAGCGTCGATTTTCGTTCTGTTAAAACGGCCATTTTGATCCCATCCCCTGCGCGTTACCCGGTTTTGGCGGCGGAATGTTCGCCGACGTTACAGACGGGTTGGCAACATCCCCAAGTTATAGCCGAAATTTAAAAATGTAGAAATAATACTAACATACATTGTTATACTTTATTAGATTATAGTAATATCCCTGCTTCAGGTATAAATTATTTACAATCTTAGATATCAATGGGTAAGTCCTTGGAGGACACAAACCCCAACTGTTCAAATCATTTGAGACCTCAGCTTGTTTAAGCCAATGCACATAAGCTGTTGCAATAAATACTTTTTAAAATTATACTTCTTCCGTGCTGTAACACAACACAAAAATTATAAACTATTAACAACCATACTGTAAGCTTAGTAAAGAGATACTTCTAGTAATGGCCGAATTTGCATTCAAATTTGATCCAACACCCAACTGGAATGCACGAGTCAAAATTAATTTAGCATGTTCCTGCATACTGGCCACAAGTTCGGGGAGTCTGTCTAAAACACTGGCTACAACATCAGAACTTTTATGGTTTAGGCACATTAATATGGCAGGCAAAGCCTCTGAGCTCTCTTTAGGATTAAATCTTAGCAGTCGAACGATTAGTAGTAATGACAACGACCGAACGCTGCTGCTTGATGACTCCAAGGAATTATATAGATGTTGGGCTGTATGTTGCAATAGCTGAGGTCGTTTGCTGGTTAAATGATCAAGTTCTTGGAGTGCCGGAAGCACATCTTGGGACTGAAGGGCCGTGAGTAGGGCTGCCCATTGCTGAGGAAGTGGTTCAGGTATTGGTGGAGTTGCTGTGCCCACCAGAAGCTCACTGGGAGCATTTTGGTCTTGCATAGGAAGAGATACACTTGATAAAAGAGGTCGAACGCTTGGTTGGGACAGCTGTAGTTCACTGGAAAGCACAAAAATTAGAAACATAATCCTGGAAATTCAATGAAACTTACTTTAATAACTGGCCATACTGCTGTAGATATTTTAGGGCCGATTTAACATCCTTGGTCATCCAATTTTGCAAGAAGGTGACAATTCGATTTAATATAAATGTTAACTCTTTAGTGTGCCCGTGGTATTGCAGCAGTAGAAAGAATGAGTCTAACACTGCATACAAGGAATTTTTTTGCTCAAAAACAATAGGTTGAAGGAGTTCCAGAAGGCCTAAAACTTGTCCAAACAGGAGCAGATGTCCCCTGCTTTTTAGAACTGGAAATTCGTACTGAGCACGGCCCCTTAAGCTTCCAGCAAGCATTGGTAACTGTCTCAATACCAATTCTGGATGTGTAGCAGCTAATTTACGAGCACACAAATCCAAATCTTGACTTTTACGTGGCCAATCCTTGCTGCGGGAGGTAGCTGCTAGTGCACTCAAAATTGTATGTGATATAACATCAACTACACTAGATGAAGTTCTAGAGAAGACAGAAGCTGCGAATTGATGCTTGTCGAAGTTCATCAGGTATTTTCCAACAGATGGTAGGGACATGTAAAGCATGAGCAAGAGTTCACGGCATTTCTTGTCTGTCTGAGCTTTACGCAATAATGTTTTTATTATAACTTCAGAGGACGTTCCAATACTTTTCAACAGTAAGGGTAGACGAGATTCCATGTTTTTTTCCCAATTATCTCCATGAATTTGTGCTTCTTCTATTATGTAGTTTACGAGAATGATTAACTGAAAAAAAATTACAGACAACTTTACTTTTCGAGGAATTTCAAAATTAGCCTCTGCCATTTAAGGCAAGTACTGGAAAACCTGTCCATTATGGAGAGCTGTTGGGAAAACCGAAGAAGAAATGGCGGGAAGCAGTGACCTGAAGGACAGAGGAATAGTTGATTGGAGATAGAAGACTAACAACCGGAAATAGTGGAAAGAAACGATAAAAACGCTATAGGCCTGAAGGCCCGCGAAAAGCGTAATTAGTATATTATGGAGAGCTGTTATGTATTCCAGCATTACTTCAATGGTGTACTTTAATAATGCCTCTACATAGGACACCAAAATCTTTGGTGGTAATGATTAATTAATATTCTATTACGGACAGAGTTGCTATTTTTAGGTTAGTCTACTTGCATAATAAGCAGGCATCCCTTTCAAAACCCCTCCTCTGTTTTGTGTTAATACATGTTTATAAACATTTGTTTAGTTAGGTGCCTTAGGCCTGTATGATGGCCCATAAAACTATAAAACATGTAATACACGGAACAGAATTTTGTACAAAATTCTGTCTGTGAGCATGCGCAAATAGGTACAAATTACGGTGACATCTGTGAGAAAACTGTCAAAATAATTATGTGACTGTCGATAAAGTAGAATTCTAACAAGATTTGATAATGTTAGGTTAATGCATAAGTTCGTAGCGCTTCTATTTATTTATTTTACATGAACGCACGACAAAGCAAACAAGCTGCAGCAATAAAGAGCACGAGCGCGATAAGAGAAAGTGTGAACATGAATCTATAGAATTTTTACAGAGTTTTGAACAAAATTTTGCTGTATGACAAGACACAGAATTTTGTAAAAACACTTTGAACAAAATTCTGTGCGGTGTTATACAGGCCTAAAACCTGCAAAAGTTTGTATAAAGTCGACGTCGCATCGATACGCAAACGAGCAATTTTTAGTATTTATTAACAATCACAGAGGACAAAGAATATGTTTACGACGTGTTTACCTCGCCTGCCGACACTTTCTCTTATCTCGCTGGCGGTCCTTATTGATACAGCTTGTTTTTTGTTATGCGTTCATGTAAAATAAACAAATATGCATGCATATATGCATTAACCTAATATTGTGAAACTATTGTAGAATTCTACTTTATCGACAGTCACATGACTATTTTAACAGTTTTCTCACAGATGTCACCGTAACTTGCACCCATTTGCGCATGCTCACAGACAGAATATTGTATATAAAATTCTGTTCCGTGTATACATGTTTTACAGAATTTTGCACAAAATTATGTGAAAGACTTTTGTACAAAATTATGTGAATAAATTTGTTCAAAACTCTGTAAACATTTTATAGATTCATGTTCACACTTTCTCTTATCTGGCTCGCGGTCCTTATTGTTGCAGCTTGTTTTTTGTTGTGTGTTCATGTAAAATAAATAAATAAAAGCGCTACGAACTTATTCATGAACCTAATATTATAAAATCTTGTTAGAATTCTACTTTATCGACAGTCACATGACTATTTTGACAGTTTTCTCACAGATGTCACCGCACCCATTTGCGCATGCTCACAGACAGAATATTGTACAAAATTCTGTTCCGTGTATACATGTTTTACATAATTTTGCACAAATTATGTGAAAGACTTTTGTACAAAATTATGTGAATAAATTTGTTCAAAACTCTGTAAACATTTTATAGATTCATGTTCACACTTTCTCTTATCTGGCTCACGGTCCTTATTGTTGCAGCTTGTTTTTTGTTGTGTGTTCATGTAAAATAAA
>JABXWE010021159.1:0-16016 GCA_014611495.1 Limonius californicus | reverse complement strand
GTAAACACTTCTACTCCAGAGAAGATTTACTAGGCAGAATACCTCGCTGGTTTGCCATTGCCTTGCGAGGGAGAACGGCCGTTAAAAATCCGATGTTCCGGTACTGGGAATTGAACCCAGGACCCTCAGCGTAGAAGTCTAACGCGCTAACCTCTAGCCTACGGCCGCCTCTAGAATTACCTATAAGATAGGAAAATTATAACAGAAAATGGCCAAATACAAGAAATGACCGCCGGTGTCCCGCAAGGATCGGTACTAGTACCCATCTTATATGACAAGGACATGCCAGACGTTAGACTAATTGCATTCGCCGACGACCTGGCAATGATCGCTACGGCAAAGAAAGAAGAGGAAATACAGTTCCGAATAAACGAATCTCTTGAGATCGTCACAAGGAAAATGAGAGATCTAGGGCTGCAAACGGCACCGGAGAAGACGGAGGCGGTGACGATAGTCGGGAGGAAAAGATTTCACCCTTTCAAAATAACAATGGAAGGAGTGGAGATAACAATGAAGAAAGATACAAAGTACCTGGGGATAACAATAGACCAAAGACTCAGCTTCGGGCCCCATATAGAAAGTGTAACCAGGAAAGCAAAGAAATACAGCCCTGACCTTTGGAGGCGCATCCGAAACAAAAAAAAAGGCTACTATCCACAGTTGTGGAATCAATAATGCTGTAAGCACCACAGGTGCGGAAAAAGGCAATAAGTACCAAGAAATGCAGACAAGGTAATGCAAAGTCCAAAGAATAATGGCACTAAGAATAGGGAGCGCCTATAGAACAGTTTCACTAGAGGGAATTAAGAGCGACGGGCCTGGCGAAAAGAAGGCCGAGAGAATAGAAACCATTCAAAAATGCCAACAAATGCAGCAAGGGGGGACAGAAAGCAGCACGGACAAGAAGATTGATACAAGACATAAGAAAATGGGTGCAAAGAAAGCACGGACAAGTGAGCTACAAACTGTCCCAGGCCTTGAGTGGTCACGGATGCTTCCAGGAATACCTACCTACGGAAAGAAGACGCAAATATGTGCTAGCATTGCAAAGAACAAGAAAATATCCCCAAACATACCTTGAAAAGATGCACCAAATGGGACAAGGCAAGGAACGAAATGGAGAGAGAAATATGCGAAGAAATAACTGTAGAAAACATGGTAGACATAATATTTCCATGAATAAAGAAAAAAATAGTCAAAAGTAATTTCATTTCATTGTTGTTGTATTATCCCAGAGGACATTAATTATTAAAATAATACACTTGTAGGTATCTATAAAGCCGATGTACCACTGTAAAAGTTTTTATAAAAACGATTTTGACAGTGTGACAGCAAGCAGTTTTATACAAATGACGTCACGGTAAAATAGTTTTACGGTGTCTGTATTTTAATGACGTCACGTAAAATGTTTTTATACAAACTTCTGAAATAGAACCCTTTCTATAATTTGGACGAAAGCAAGCATTTGATTGGGCGTTAACGGCCCGCCTACCTTCTGGATATTTGAATTGTAGCGCGCAACCTGCCGCCAGTCGCTGAGACCATAACCTCTTTATTTGTGTTTCTTGGATAGTTTTCATCGTGTTTATTGTAGCTGTGGTGCGAGTATTTCCAATCAAACTTATTGTAAGCGCAGTTAACAGTAAATTTTGATTCGGATTTAAACAATGAACCAATTTTAACCTTACTTTTCAGTGTTGCCTCAAACAGCTGATCAGGTTAGTATAAAAACTTTTGACCGAATACTCGACAGTGGGACATACCTTAAAAATATTTTTATGGTGCATGACGTCACACCGTTTTTATACAAATTTGTATAAAAAGTTGTTATAACCCTTTCGCTCCAGTGACCAGAGTATTTATATTTATTTTAAAGGTCAAAATAACTTTTGTAATCGTTCGCGACTGTATAACACGATTGTGGGGGTTCCAGCCAATGACGCTGCGCACTTGTTTTCTTAGTTTTCAACGAATAGCGATAACGAGTGCATGTAAAACTATTGTTTTTGTGCTTCTGTGACACCATGCCACCTAAAAGTAAGTAAAAATTAGGCCTTTTTTATTTATTACTCTAGTAGGTATATAATATTGTTCTATAGGTTATTTATTAGCAATATTAAGACAATAGAAACATTTTGTACTTTGAGGTTATTTATCAGCGTACCACATGTAACCGCGAAATCAGCTAAAACTCTTTCTTTTTTTTTAGAATCACGTGAATTGATTGATTTGGCTAAGTTGGGGGAAAATCCGGAGGGCATTTTCGATTTGCTGGACGACATTGGGTCTGATTGTGACATTGAGGATGACGCCGATGACGAAGAATATGAATCCGATTCCAGTAACAAATCGGCTTCTGAAAATGATGAAAGTGAAGATTTGGAAGAGGACGAAGATTGTGCAGGCCCCAGCCGTGCAGGCCCCACCTACCCACAAACATTTGCCTGGAGAAAAACTGCATTTGAAAGTAACAACCTACCTGAAGATGCAAATGTAGAGCCCAGGGAAGTTTTAACTCCATGGGGTTATTTTAAAAAGTATTTGGGGGAAGACTTTTTTGTACTTTGTTCAGAACGCACTTCGCAATATTTTTTACAACAAAATGGAACCGAACTGAAACCGACGCTAACACCTGAAGAAATTAAAAAGTTCTTTGGGATGCATGCAGTAATGGGCTGTCTGAAATTTCCGCGGATACACATATATTGGAGCACCAGGTTTAAATTTCCTGTAATTGCAAGTGCAATGCCTAGAGACAGGTTTTATCTTTTGCGAGTAAATCTTCATGTTGTCGATAATTTGGCAGCAACAGATGATATTAAGAAAAATAATCGTCTATGGAGAGTTCAGCCAATGATTGATTTGGTAAGAAATCGATGTCTGCAAATACAAAGGCTTTCGAATTCTGCTTTCTCAATCGACGAACAAATGGTTCCGTTTCTTGGTCGATGTCCTGTGCGACAATATGTCAGAAATAAGCCAAGACCAGTGGGTCTTAAAAACTTTGTGCTGACCACCTCAGATGGCACTGTTCTAGACTTTGAATTGTATCAAGGTTCAACTACTCCTTTAAAAAATAAAGAACTTGGACTTGGTCCTTCCGTTATTCTAAGGCTGGTAGAGACTGTGCCTGCTAACAGTTTCGTTTTCTTTGACAGATATTTTTCAACAATTCCATTATTTAATAAATTGCATGAAATAAATATCTATGGTACAGGCACTATTATGTCTAATAGATTCAAAGGCTATACATTTAAAAAAGACAGTACTCTGAAAAGGGGTGAATCAGAACAGGTTGTCAGAAGTGATGGCAAAATTTGTTTGACAAAGTGGAAAGACAACAAATCAGTACTTATGGCGTCTACAGCATTCGGGGTGGAACCAACAGATACTGTCAGGAGATGGGACAAAAGTACAAAGACTAGGGTAGAAGTGTCATGTCCCAAAGTTGTAAAAACTTACAATGAGAAAATGGGCAGCGTAGATATTTGCGACCAAATGATTGAATACTATAGAACATTCTATAAAACACGAAAATGGACACTGAAATTAATTCTACATCTATTTGATTTATCCATTGTAAATAGTTAGATGGAATATCGGGCAGATTGCAAAAGCAATAAATATAAAACCAAAGATATTCACGATTTGCTAGATTTTCGACTAGAATTAGGCGAATATTTGCTAAGTGGAAGCAAAAACCCTGGATTGGAAAACAGAGAACCTTGTGTGGAACCAGAAGAAAGAGATGAAGAGCATCTTCCAAAGAAAAAAAAGCCAGAACCAAAACCCTGCATGGATAAAAGATTAGATGGATTTAATCACTGGCCAGCACAGGATGATATTAAAAATCCATTGTATTGCCGGTTTGAATTATGTACAAGTAGGACTAGAACACGGTACCAAAAATGCAACGTTTACTTATGTTTGACCAAAAATCAAAATTGTTTTTTTGCGTTTCATAATAAATAATAATTTTTATAATTCTGTCATACATTAATTAATAAAAAATTAACACAAATATCTTGAAATTATTTTCCAGATCCTATTGATTAACCTGCTTACGTTCCCAGCGCACACAAATGTGACACTATCACAAATGTGCGCGTACTTTGTTCACTCCTGGGTAACACAAATGTGAATATCCTTGAAAACAGACAAAAAAATTTTTTAAAAATTAAAAAAAAATTTTTTTTTCTTATTTGACCCCTAATAAGATAGAAAAAATGTTGGGATGATTAAAATTTTCTCTGGAAAAATTGCAGGAGCTTAAGGGATAAAAAGTTGTTACGAAAAATTTGACAGTTGGACATCGGCTTAAAATACCAAACTATACTTGGAGCTAATTGAACCATTACCAAACTGATACAATCTAATACAAGTTTAACTACACTTCCACCAACCTAAACATTGTTTTATGTCTATCTATGTCTATGTCAATCTAAGTTAAACCTTGCCCTAACCTAACTTATACTGATCTGATTGGGTTAATGAAATTTAATCATGCATGAAACAGACAATTTGGGTTGTCCTTCACGCGCTCAGCTTGATGTACCCACAAACAAACACACATGGCTTTCAATTTGACAAGCGCAATATGCAAAGGTAAAGTTCCATGCATTGTTTTAAACTGTCAAACAAATTTGTTAAATTGTCATCATCCTTGGTAGTCAGTTGTAGTAGCGGATCGAGAAACAGAAATACACAATTTCAGAGATCCCTCTAAATTCCAAACATCAAATTTTCTTAAATGGAAGTTCAGGCCGTTTCCAGTTTCACTATCTTAAAAATATCCGGACCTTTATTGGTACATCAAGCTGAACAAAAAGTGATGTGATGCAACATTAGGGTTTCGCATCTGAATAGATCATGAATACAGCAGTATTGTTCTTGACTTAGCCATCCTACGTAACTGATCAATGCCTCATATACATAGAATTGCCAAATGTTCAAGGGATGCTATATGCGATTATTTGATATTTTTCCTTACAGGTGGTGGAACGCTTCCAGAGAAAGGAGGTCTGGGTCGTGGGAACGGTCCCAAGTTACCCCTGCGGCACCACTCCATGTAATCCTCTTCATACCGGCGACGTTCTTCCCAATATAGGCGCTCCTCCTCATCCTCGGCAGCCATGTGTCGTCTCTGCCAATACTCTTCCCGCATTGCCTGTTAACAAAAATGTTTTAAGAACATTGGACAATAGAGCGCACTCTTGATACAGATAAAAAAAATTGATAAATGTGCGAGTCCACAAAACCCATCAATGCAATACATAAATGCAGTACGGGGTGAAGCGACCCAGGTTTTTATATACGACGGTACTAAAATCCTGGAAAATGAGACCTTTATTTAACAAGAGGAACACCGTCGATTTAACGAGCAAGACTACTTACAGCACGGCGCATTTTTTCTTCTTGGATCTTCCTCTGGCGTAATGATGGTTTGACATCAACAATCAGATCTGGATTGACCTTTTTCTTGTACTGTAGACGATGTCGGCGGCCCTTCATGTGCATTTCCTTTGCATTAGGGTCATTGAAGCGGCATTCACATAGCTTACAATTAAAGCTAATGACCTGTAATTAAAAAAGATATTGAAATAATTCCATGCGCATAAAGAAAAAGAAAACGCTGACCTTTCCATCGTCGCTCTTAATTTCCTCAATATAGTCCTGCCCAACAGGTTGTATGTCAGGCTCAGGATTGTCTTCCACTACGTCATCGCCCTCCTTGCTTTCCCCATTGCCAGTGCTGATGCCAAGCCCGCCGCCCTGGACAAAGTTAATTTTGGGGGCAGAACTTATGGACTTGCGTGGGCCGCCAATAATTTCTGGTTCTTGTGGAGGAATGGGCTTGCCAAGTTTGGTGTGCAGTAATACAACCTTCTGGTGCTTGGCACCACGAATATGGGCGGCATAAGCGTCATTTCCTGAAAAAACGCAGTGATTTTAATACTGCTACTATGAAATACAATACTATACGTTAATACTATCACCATTTGGCCTGCATGAAACACGAAAAGTATGGCAAAAAAAGGGGGCAAGATATGTCTATGTATAGGGTAACCAAAAAAAATGTTAAACTTATATTACCCAAAAAAAATTGTAAAAACAACTTTTCATTTTGTAACATTATAGCCCAATACTATAGCAAGGTGTCTGAACAGTTAACAGAATGAAGACCGTAAACTGGAATTCTCCTTGCAAACATTTAATAATCTTCCTTCATCATGAACATGATCTGTTAGGTGTGTTTATTACACTATCTACAGTCACTAGTCCCTAGTCTTTGGTAGCTGAACAAGTTAGATAATGCATGTGAGTAATAAGTTTGCCTAACCTGGTACTGGTCAAGGTTAGATTAGGTTAGGTTAGCAAATGTTTACATGATCTAATTATAACATAAATTAGAACATGGTTTGGGACCCATATTCTTGACCAGTGCCGAAAATTGTATGCACTTGTAGATTAGATGATCAACTAAGTTGTAACCAAGATAGGTCTTTATTCCACGAACCAAATATTAAAAAAAATTAGGATTATGTGATTATGTCAAAACATTTTTTAAGAGTAAAAATAATAATTACCTGTACATGTAACGTCACAAAGCTGACAACGCAGAGAATTCCCAGATCTGTTTTGGCTGGTCACATTCACGGATGCAGCCATCTTGGTTGCGGCCTCACGTTTCTTGTGTTTCTGTCCTTCCAAGTGCTCACGGTACGTCTGTGGTCCGGCGCAACTGAAACATTTTTGCCAATTGAGCACCAGGGCTGACATTTTACAGCACAATAAACAGATTTAAAATATAAAACAAAAAAATGGTATAACTATATTAGTTACCTTATTTTGCAAACGTCACAGTAGTGAAGTTGCTGTGGTTTGGGCGGAGCTTTGGTGCGCATGTTTTTGTTTCCTAAGCCCTTCTTGTAGCCCTGCCAGCCTCCCGCCTTCTGCTGGGCAGCATTGGTTGACTGCTGTGCTACATACATGGTGGCTGCGGAATAAAGGGCTGCGTCGTAACCAGAATATGTGGTGCTGTTAGCTTCTGTAAATCATTTAATCATTTTAAATACATATTCAGCAGTCCATGAAAGGCAAGCAGTTTCATGCCACATTCAACAAACACTTTTATTAGTTTGTACCTAGTAGATCTACGAGAAGAATGTATTTAAAAATACTGAGTAATTTTTTTTGATAGATTGTTATAAATAATCTAAATCACATTATCAATTCCATGAATACAATTTCAAACATCTCATATGCAAATTTGCATTGCTAAAATAAAATTTAAATATGGAAAACACTGTTATTCACCTCTTGAATATAATTTCATACTTGGGCTTCCCTTAGCTAAAATAAGTATCAAATATCCAAAACGCAATCACACACTTCTTAAAAACAACAGCACATAATATTAATGCAATTCAGGTACATCATTAATTTATGCCAAACATATTTATTTCCTAGTATGCATTTTACACAAATAATTTAAATACCGGTGCAAATTTGCAAATGTACCTTTAACTAAATACACTGTTCAATATCTTAAATGATTAAAAACTTTAAAATGAAAATTATTACCGATGTATTCTAATGAATAAAAGAATGTTATTATACATATATTTAGTTATTTTTACAATATGTATCTTTGCTAACAACTATATTTTCTTTAAAACTTGTGAATTAGCTTTTACTTTATATAAAATGTTGTTCATAAAAAAACAGTTGGAAAAATATTAAACTACTTGCCATACTTGTTAGGTTAGATATACCAGATGTTGTTGTAATTCGACATTTATTGAGAAATTATAAAGGTAACAGTATATAAAAAGTTACTTCACTGTAACTTACGTTTAGCTTGGGTTGCCGGTTGAGCAGCTACAGTTGTCTGCACTGCCGGTTGGGCATAGGTCGTCTGGTATCCAGTAGCGTTTGCCTGGTAGGTGCCCGTGTACTGCGCCGGCTTAGCAGCAGCCGCTGTCTGTAAATAAAATGACTAATCAGAATTTCAAGTTCTTAATCGCTAAATGTTTTCATTAGAACCAACTTAACATAACCTAACCTAACAGTACACTCCTGACATATATTTCACCAGTAAAATAAATAAAGGCAAGATTCCTAAACTTCACTTTTTATTTATCTTCTCGCTTGTAGCACAGCTTCGAACAACTGGCCTGCCTGCAATGAATCATTCAACTGACACATGTAGCACACCTATTTCGAAAGTGTTAAACGGCTTTAATGAAACCTGAAGCATGAGCTTCAAGCTTATTACACCTGGGTAAAAATAGTTTGTTTTTCATCTTCAAGCTTAAATATGTTGACAGTATCATAACTTTATAGACAGTTATTTTGAGAATGCAGACATGAACTGCCCACTTGCTGTGATGGTTCAGTTTCCAATTTTTAGTGAAGTTAAAATAGTTCCAGTTCAGTAACCTGGCAGCAAAAAAGATTTATAATCATAGACTTTGGCTGAAATTTTTTGTGGATTTCTTAGCTAGTATCACATATTATAGTGTCTATAAAGCCTAACGCCTTAATGTTTGTAAAACACAATTTAAACAAAAATAAACCTATTTATTGACAAACAATATTCTCTAATCAAGTGAAGTCTCATTTTACAGCTATAATAAAAGCAATTTATAATCAACAGCAAAATCTTACTGTAACCATTCAAAATCATATACCGCTTCTTAACTTTTAACAGTGGCCCCAAATAAAATTCTAGCATAAACATGTTCTCTTTAAAGTATGTACTCTATAGATACCCCAGAGGTATGGTTAGCGAATTATGACACACCTGTAATTCAATTTACTGTGCCAACACCTGACTATTAACTATACCCACAGATTATAAAATTCCATATGCATTACTTATAATTTAACAGTACAAGGATTAGTCCACATTCCATGCTCTTAAAAGTAATATTACAGGAATAAGTCTATAATAATCATGTTTTGATTAACACAAAAGAGCCAAGCCACCTTCGAAAAACCTCTATAATTACCAGCTGCAGTAATTTACTAACTATATCAGAGGATACCGCGCCGCTTGCCGCCAAAAGATGCTGCATTAAGTATTCTTTTGGCAGCGGCGGCGCTTTATCCTTTGAACTGTATATAAAATACTGACCTATGTATGGCACCGCCGACCCGATAACGGCCAAAAGCAGTAAGAACGTTCGAAAATATATAAAAGGCACGCATAGCAGTTCCCCGTCATATCCAACAAATAGTATTTTTTTAATTGGGTGCGTGTATATATGTAGATCGTGACATTTTGGCCTAAGGCCCAACAGACATTTTTTTTTCAATTTGGCCCACCACACCGAAAAGTTGATCTAAACAGTGGTGAACCGCAGATTGTGGGTCCTCAAACAAAACAATCAAAAGGATTCTGGTCTTTTAGACCACTTTAGAATTAAGAGTTTTTATTTTTTAAATTCTCTTACAGATCCCTAGGCAGTTCTTAACCACACGTGAGATTACAAAGTTTAAAAAATCATTGATATTGCCTTTAAACGTTACATTTAAAGTTGACAGGCAATTGTTGAACTTATATCAGAAAAGAATGTACAAAATGCAAATTCCTTTTACGACATTCTAGTTCAATTTTATAGCAAGTTTCTGAACAGTAAACAGATGAATGACCATTAACTGTAATTCCTCTTGCAAACCTTTTTCAACTTATACTATTGGAGTCAATTTATCTAGCCAACAAATTAACCAATATAAAGATCAATAAAATTCCACCTCTTTCATTAACCTTGCTATCAAGGGGATACTTTCAACTGTTATCAGAGAGTATCCAATATAGCCAATGATATATTAAAATCAAATACTATTACACTTATGACTAGGGTTCGGATTTTTAGGCATCTGCCTTTTCCGTTCTAAAGCAGGCAGACAACTATTTTTTATACTAAAATGTATTACGTCGATTTTTGATAACATTAAACCAAATATAAAATTGCCTAAAATGCCTATTTCAAAGATGTCGTGCCTAGTTCTAAAAAAATGTTATGGAATAGCTTATTTTTAGGGTTTAATGCCTACAATTCGCCTAAACTCTATTTTAATGCAGTGCTGTACTTGCCAATTCTAGAAAACGCATAGTTTTTTAATTTATGCAAAATATTTAATACCTTCTTGTAGTCTTCGAGGAAAGGTTTTGCGGGGATAGTAGGATTACATTTGGAATTTCCCATTGTATAGGAATTATTGTGTAGACGATGGCCTGTCACCTGAACGCAGTAAAATCTAAATACTGGAGGGTGGAAGAGCACTGACGCAGGTTTGTTCGTTTATTTCGTTTCAAATAATCGTAGCGAATACGTCTTCTATTTTTGAGAACGCATTATTGTTTAATATTTTAAGTGAAAATGCCAAAGACTGAATCAAGTTTGAGTTCCAACTTACGACGTTTAGTGGAAGAAAGTCAGTGTTTTACAATGGATGGAAGAGTTGTATATTGCCAGGACTGCTCAAAAGAGGTATTTTATTATATTACACTTACATTTTTATCGTAGTAGGATATCAATTAGTTGAATTTATTTTTAATTAGGTGAAGTGTTCAAAAAAATACCATCTGAAAACTGGTATTCATATGTCCAACAGTAAAAGGCAAAGAAATAGTGTTCAAACATTCTTAACTAATGTCGGTTCGAACTCTGTGAAAAATCAATTTTCATTTGATTTGTGTGAAGCACTATTAGCCGCAAATATTCCCTGGAATAAATTAGAATGCGATAAGTTTAGAGAATTTTTAGAAAAGTACACCAAACATAACATACCTCGTGAATCAACTGTAAGGAAAAACTATCTAAATGTTTGTTACCAGCAGAAAATCAATTTCATCCGCGAACAAATAGGAAACAATAATATCTGGGCCGCGTTAGATGAAACTACGGAAGCAAACGGTCAAGCAATAGCCAACATGGTAATTGGAAAATTAGATTCGGATGACGTAGGGGTTCCCTATTTAATCTGTAGTAAATCATTAGAAAAAACAAACAACGTTACAATGTCACGTTTCATTAACGATTGTTTTCGTTTTCTGTGGCCAAATGGAGGAAATGATGAAAAAGTAAGACTGCTTCTCACCGACGGTGCGACGCATATGTTAAAAACTGGAAAAAATTTGGAAGTGTTTTATCGTAACATGATACATTCTACTTGCCTTGCACATGCCTTACATTTAGTAGCTGAAACTGTGCGTGAAAATTATCCAACGATAAATAAATTAATTTCAAAAACAAAAAGTTTTCTTAAAAGCCCTTCTTCGGAGAGAATTATATTGCGAAATGTGCCCTGAATTACCACTCCCACCAGAACCAGTTATCACATGCTGGGGGACATGGTTGGAAGCAGCCATATTTTACCACGAAAATTTTCAGAAAATTAAAGCTGTAATAGAAATCATTGACGATAACGCGGACTGTTTGTCAAAAACAAAAGAAGCCTTTCGAAGCTCAGCTGTTCAAGCTGAGTTAACATACGTGGTTTCACATTTTAAAATTATTCTACAAACTACGAATGCTTTGGAAGCATCAGCAGAACCATTATGCGAAAATATTCGCAGGACAGAGTATTTGAGGAAAAACTTGAAGGACGCACCAGGAAAAATTGCAAAAATCATTGCCAAACACTTGGAAGAAATTTTAATAAAAAAATCCCGGATACTCGCGTTTATTAGAAACTGCCCAAATTTTGTCAGGTGAGTTAACAAACATTCCTCTGAAAATGACCAGCGCAGAACTACCATGTTTCAAATATGCCCCGGTTACCTCATGCGATGTCGAGCGTTCGTTTTCAAGATATAAACAAATTCTTACGGACAACAGAAGAAGATTAACATCAGAACATTTACAAAAAATGTTAATATGTTACGTTAATCCTTAGTCTCTTTTTAATGTAAAATTAAGTAAAATGTATAGTCAGTGTTTTTTACACGAAATTTATGTTATTCATCCCAATTATACCTCAAATCTTCTTTTTGTATCAAATAAAAGTTTTTAATTTTTAGATTTGTTACAGGCTTATTTTTGCCTAGATAGTGCCTATATTGCATTTTTTAGGTGCCTTTTTGCCTGCCTATAATGAGCATATTTAATGCCTAAAAATCCAAACCCTACTTATGACTAATGCAATATGTCTTAGCGAATAATACGATTAACTTGTAACCCTGCAACAATGATACTTTAATGGAAAATAATAAAATATTGAATATTTTATTGTCATTCTGGAACTATTCTACTTAAGGCACACGGTTTGAGTTTCCGAGTATGTGTTTCACTATCACAGGTCCAACAGTTCAAAAATGAGTATATTTGAAAACCGCCACCTACGATCATAATGCTACACAAAAAAAAATGTTAATGCTACCCAGTCCAACTCAATTCTGTTGGGAGTGTATATTTATGTATGTATGAGCTGTATTTAATTCAATAATCTTGATAATCACATCAAAATCAAAAATATCTTAATACTTACGGCTTGTGTTTGAGGCTGAACTGTAGTTGCTGCCCTCTGTGTATATGTAGCAGCGTAGGTGGCTGGTTTTGCAGCCCCCGACTGATCGTAACCGGCTGTGTAAGTGGCTGCAGCTGCAGCCGTTTGTCCTGTGGCGGTCTGCTGATAGTAAGTCTTGCCGGCCTCCGCGTATCCTGTGGTAGCGGCAGCGCGTCCGTAGCCGTATTCGTAGGCCGGTGCAGCTCCAGTGCCCACTGCAGCATACGTGCCTGGGGTGGCAGCCGCTTGGTAGGCTGTGTCGTAGCCAGCAGCCCTCTGTGTGCCGTAAGTGGCCGCGGCCGCTGCTGTGGCTGGCGAAGTCACTGCATACCCAGCTTGGCCAGCCTGGTACGCTGCCCCGGTCGCCGCCGCCGCGCTGATTATACAAAGAAAAAACCAATCAGTTCCCGGCCAATCGATTCACAAACACGAAATCGTCGAAAGCACGTTAAAATCGATAGAAGTGCGGACGGGAGGTGCAATTTTCTTCGGCAAAAAGGCATTAACCGCCCAGAGGGCCGGGGAAGTTATTGATCCATCAAAATGCCGGCGCCATTTGCCCAAGGTCGCCGGCTTGGGTTATACAATAAATATAACTCGGACAAAAATTGAAGGGATCGCGGAACTTTTCCGTGCAAAACGTATAGCTAATTTTTGGTTATTAATTCAAGCTAAGTAACTCACCTATACTGTGTTCCACCATGTGTGAATCCAAAATAATTGTTTGTGGCCATATTACGCGAACACGTTCTAACAAATTATCGCGAGAAGCCTACCAACATTGCGGCGCAAAACCGAACCAACCAACCGGATGTTTGGTGACGTCATGGGGAGGGGGTAGTCAAATAATCAAAGGGAACCAACTTAAAATTGAACGTAATAAACATACAAAATTAAATCCTTCGCGTTTTATTTGGGTTTAGCGCACTAAATCGTGGGAAACCGAAAAATTAGGAGATATATTAACAAAATTCCGAAAGCGGAAATAGCTGCGTCATCTAGAGCACCAACTGCCCTCCACAAAAATGATAAAAACCGTGTCTAGAATCCCGGTAAACGGAAACCGACTGCCCTCAAGCTAAAGCAATGGCGTCGTACATGATACTGGCGCGCATGTATTTAAGTCAATTTCAGGCAATCCAAAGTCCGTAGATAGCTAAGGTTAGACGGGCCACAGACGTATCAATTTATTTCATGATAAGTCAAACGAACAGGTTTGATGAAATTGTAGTGTGAGGGACCGCCCCAGACCGCTTTTATTTTTGAATATTTCTAGCCTTGTAGCAAGCAATTGAATTGAATAGTTAGTCGTTTCCGTTTATTTGTTGTAGTAAGATTACGCAATCTTAGGTCAGTTCTTCGCGGTCTCGAGTTTGAGGGTCAGGTCAGGATGTCTATAAACAGATTTTGTATTCACACATATTTTAGCTCGGCGATTATTTTGTAATTTATTCACGTAATTTTAGGAACTTGAACTACTATTTAGAATTTGTAATTTATTGTATGGTTGAACGTTCTTGTGAGTTAAGCTTGCCGACTTGAAAGATTTTGGAGCAGTTCTATTGAATTTCCCAGAACTATTAAATTATTTGGGTTAAACTTCAAGGTTCAGTCGGGGAACATATTTTTCAAGAAGTCGTAAATTTGTTTTGGTCACGTCGTTCCTTGCTATAAATAGGGACGAACTGTTGAAAGTAAGACAATTATTTTGTACGTGTTCATCGAAGCACAACATTTTCAAAATTCAACCTCTGCCTTTTAACAATTGTTAGAAACAAGGGGTACCCAGGATCAAAACTAGGGGGGGGCAAGCCATGGTCGTTCAGGTTGTGACATTTCAGGACAGAAAAGGCGAATGAAACCAAAAATGTAAGAAAATAATATATAACTATAGCAGTGCTCTTTTATGGTAGTAATTACAATTATTTGCATGAAAAAAAAATTTTTTATTCTAGTTACATGTCTTATACTAATATAATTTTTTTTTTGGGTTTGAAGAAAACTTGTCCAAAACTTTCGTTTCAATCCAGTCCTGATTTTCCTTGCAGAATTTCCGATGGACGCTCATCAAACACAACCCAGTCAGTCTGTCCTCTCCCATTGTACTTCTGAGCCAGGTCTTTACCCTTCGAAGGGTACTGAAAGATCGTTCAACAGTAGCCGTGGTGGACGGGAAAGCACTTAAAATGAGGAGTGCGTGCCTTGTTGCAGGGAAAAAAATATTAGCCACCTCCAAAAGTGCAGCCACGTCAATGTCCTTTAATTTGTCTCCTGCTCCTGCTAAATCCTTCTTTTTCCACAGATTATACCACAAATCTAATTCTGCAGAGATATCACTCAACTCATAAAACTCCATGAGAGACTTAGCATTTTTTTCCAAATCTTTTGACGCCATTTTTAGTATGTATGAAGGATGAAGATGGGATAAGGCAAAGCAGGTGTATTTTCGTGTGAGAATCTAACATTCAAAGATAATGTTAGGGAGTCAAGATAAGGGATGATCAACGACCGTCTCCAGTATTCAATCATATTCTCAGTGGCGGATTACTTCTGTGTATTTGCTTATGAGCGATTCATGGTACTGATAACTCAACCCCGACTTTCTCCGCGATATCACGTGATTTTTTAAGTAATTCATCAGAAACGTGCTCAATTTCTTGTCGATCCTTCTTGATGACATCAAGGATTTGACCAATATGTTTCCTTACCATAATCAAATCCATATTTTTACCTTGTAGAACGTTCACAACGGGTCCAAAATCGCAGAGTATTTTGCAATCATGACTAAACCTACGATGAAAATTGGTTTAATAACTGCACAGTGCAATTGATAGGCAGATTTTCTTGTAGCATAGTTTCCTTCGACCGAGAGATGTTCTAGTGCATTGACGATTTCATGGAAGCTTTCTGAAAATTTTCTTATGCTCTTGTATTTCTTAGACCATCTGGTCCAATCGCTAGGTGGCTCTAGATACTTCTCGGTTTTTACACCATTTCAGTGTGGTAAACAACTGATTATTCGCCATCGCCTACCTAATTTTGTTTCGTTTCATCACTTTATAACCATTTAATTTTTTTTTGCTTGTAGGGGGGCAGCTGCCCCCCTCTGCCCCTCGCTGGGTACGCCCATGGTTAGAAATGCTGCCCTGCAAGATACATTACAGTTGGTTCAAGATCACCCCCGCATTTTGAAAATAGTCTCAACTGTTGCTCTGCGAGATTTTCCTTTGCGAATTAATCCATTTCCTTTACCCGCCTTCAGTAGAGCGCTCTGGCTTGACCGGCGCCCCTGAAGGATTTTCCTTCGACGATACATCCTTTCCCCGCCTTCAGTAGAGCGTTCTGGCTTGCCCGGCGCCCCTGTAGGATTTTCCACCAGGTTACAATTCTTCCCGTTTCCTCTACGTCATGCTATGGTGTGCTATGGGCAATATTCCGAGGGGGGGGGGGATTTCCTTAACTCCGACAAGCAAATTTACAAGATATATTACCCTGACTAG
>JABXWE010021157.1:0-23698 GCA_014611495.1 Limonius californicus | reverse complement strand
TTTATTGCAATATACATAAGCGGGAATACCCTTCTAATAAATTAAAAATTATTTATTGTTATTTTTTTTTGATTAGCCAAATTTTGTATGGCCTGGTACTTCACCAACACCCCCTATTTACTCCCATTACTAATTAATAACCAAAATAATCTTAATAATTAGAATCTATCTTCTCAGTTATACATTTTTTAAAACATTTCATTTTCGAAAGCTATACAGAATGGCGCCGAATAACGTATAAAACAGCATCAAGATAATACAACTCGTTGCAATAATTGATATTGTATTAACACATTAATTAATATGATTTTTAAGGTAGTAAAGCCAGAAACAATTAACAAATTTATTTATATCGGTTATACCATATCTTCTGATATTGTGAATTAAATAAGAAGTCATAGAGCCAATGTTCATGACCCAACAAGAAAACCTGTAATTGTTTCTATTTCTTTCCGAACTACTGAGCTGAATTCCTAGAAACCCTGAACTGGAAGTGAGTACAGCGTAACAAAATTAATTACATCATTATACATGTATAACCTTATGTTTATATAATTAACAGAAAAATTATTTATGGCCGTATAATTATCGCCGATCAATAAATGGTATTTTACATAAAAATTAAACCGCAATAATTTCCTAAAACCATTATCTTCCACTTTAAACTTATTCTATGCTATTATTATACAATTATGTCTCTCAATGTCAGTAAATTCATAATCTTCTAGTTACACCTAGGTCAAGGCCAGTAATAACTTTATAAATATTGGCATATATTAATTGTGCCTAGAAACATGGCTCAACGTTGCTATTTTGCATTTTTTAAACTTTTCTAGTATAGTTTCTTTCCTTTGCACATTGATGTGTGTGAGGTGTCACGTGATAAACCATGCCAATAATAATTAAGTTATAAAAACTATCATGGTGATACAATGGTGATATGGAAATTGTTGATTGCTTTAACGCTAATTATTTAACAATCATGAGACGAATTTATTATTACCTAATCAAGGAAGTCCCCTATGAGACATTTACTATCTTAATATTTTGGACAAGCTTGTTAATTTAATCATTACATACAATTTTATTAATAATTTCAGCAGTTCTTTATTAGCTTTTATTTCCTTGATACAAATCTTGGCATAACATCACGTCATTGTCAAAAGCACTAAAATGACAAGCAATTACGTCGAAATAGTTAGCCAACAAACAAAAGCTAATAAAAGAACTTGTTAATTTAATTAACAGCGTTGTGTATACTGATTAATTAAAATGAATTTCCAAGAAGAAAATTTGGAACAATTATTAAGATTGTTCAGATTTATGAATTATAATTTAATTATAAAAATAAAACAAAGAAATGTATAAGTGCCAATACAAATCAAGGTTCATCTCATTATGAAAGGTAAATTTTACAAGATATAATTTCCTAAAATTCGGCGATAAATTAAGACAGCTATGATTAGAAAAATGTGGAAAAACACCCTTTCTGATAGAGTAGTAATTTAGTAATAAGAACCGAACCTATTTCTTCTTCCAATGCTTTATCTCTTACGAGATGCAGCGAACTTTCCTCTTATGCCGGTGTCGCGCAGACATAGAGGACCTACGGTTTAATGTGGGCTGCGAACCACGAGAAGTATTAACTCCAGAGAAGATTTTCTAGGTAGAATACCTCACTTGCCTCCGTTGCATAGGGAAGGAGAACTGTCGATTTTCCGGGTTCCTAAAGTAACTCAAGATAATCTAAAATTAGCTTTTCCTATTGGCATCGTAGCTACACTAAGAGGCGACTTTTCAACAAGTTTTTTACACTGGTAGAAAGTATGTCTAAGACAAATATGAAGTACTAAAATCAAAAGAAAAAATGATAGAACTTCGCCAAGTAAAATCAGTCTATATGTATGACCTATGAAGACTTAATTTAGCAAACTTTTTTCATCTTGTGTGCAACCCTAAATGTTCTTGAAATCAGAACAATCCCGGAACTCTACAACAAATTTACGTTGTGGTATACTACATGCATTGTCTTTTACATTGGCTGTAATTCGCTTTCTAGAGTTCAAGAAGCCGGCCCTTAGCATTGGAAAATATAAGAATATTATGGTTTATCTATGTAGAAAGTTACATTTTCTTTTGAATTGCCAGTTCGGTTAGCATCCCTTAAAGATGGAGCATCTGCCTATTAAATTTCCATTAGCTCCCAAAACTTTTAGGACTTAAAATATATGTTCAATTCAATACTAATTTAAGTAGCACAAACGGTTAATTTTAAAACGATATTTTACGAGAAATAGTTTTGGAATGGGACCAACTTCATTAAAAACCTGATAATTCTAGCATCACTGCACTGCAGACGGATATATTTTATTTTGGATATTTTAATGTATAATAGCAGTATGATACCAGGAATTAGCTTACTCGATGTTGAAAAATCTTTAGCTATCTTTGTGCTGTGATGATTCTGAAAGTTTCAGCTAGCTGCTTTACTTAGTGTTAAAATTGGCACCAAATAATTAAAATCACTATATTATTGTATTTAAATAGCTTTCGAATTTCTTAAGCAAGTAAATATGTATATAGCATTTATTTTGAGATGTGTGTATAACACTAAATACCAAAATAGTTATGTATTTTTATGAAAAATTCTGGAAATTCCGAAAACGTATCGGGGAAGCCAACATCAAACTTTACGTTTCATTGCATTGTGAAGGACTCCATGGATGAGCACCCTCACGAAAAACAACGATTAAAATTATCGCGGAAATCACTGGAAATTCCATTTCCTTTTCAAATGGTACATGCTCACAATGACAACGCCATTTTTATATTTAGATTTCCCCGTGTTCTGATTTACTAATGCTGTTTGAAAAAAACAAAACAGAAAAACCATGACTGGAATTAAGAGCGTAACAATGCTATCAATATACTTATGTTTATTGTTGTAATTAGAAATGCATTTATATTTTACTATCTTAATAACATTCGTAATTAATTCAAAAATTGAGTTGCCATTTTACTAACAAGCAGAAATTCCTAAGAATTGCTTATCACACTAATTAACTAATAAGTCTTAACATAGAAATTAATCCTGTAATTTAAAAAGTCTTGACCTTGTTTTTAAATTCGAACAAATATAATACAGGGTGCATCCCGCAAGAAGTGATTGACACAGTCCAACATACAGTCATGAAAAATAAAATGATTTCTATATAATTTAATTAAATTGGTCCAAATTACCTACTTATATCAACACTAAGCCGAACTCGCAATTTACTTAAATTTTAAGTAAGATGTTGTCAAGTAACGAGAGTTTTATATTCTTTGAGGCTTTCGCGGTTTCTCCAACTGTCAGTATTACAATTTACTTTCCGCTTAGAGCGCTTCGTCATTAGGGAACTACACCCAGCATTATCAGGTAAGGTCCGACCTGTAGCTTGTCTGCCTTTACAAGCATTTGCTCTAGAAATTTGAGCCATATTTGTTCGTAGGCCCTGCCTGCCTAAACAGGGCCATGTGCTTATATTAATCAAACCTTGGGGCGGACAAAGATTTGATCTTGATGTATTTTGTTTGCCAGGCCAATAATACTTAATCGGCTTATGCCTGTTAGCTGTTTGTGAACCCATACACACTAACGTTTCGCAAGACATTGCAGCTTGCATCTTCAGAGTGAATATAACACTGAACTCAAATCCGGGAAGTGGAGGTATTTAAACCTCTTTGAGCTAATCGGGCTGAACGACGGAGTTCTGGTTGGCGGTCACCGTTGGGCAAAGGCGGATCCGGTGGAGCGTGATCGATAATGCGTAGGAATCCTTAGAGGATAAACTACTGGAGTCCAAGCTTTACTGAGTCTAAAACCATCCTCCCTGTTTATGTTGTTAGGTTATTTTTCAATTTCAATTGCTTCACGTATGATACGAGGCAAGTAATGAGGCACTCTGGCGAGTACCCGAGCATTATCAAAGTCCATCTTATATCCAGTTAAACCAGTATGTTTAGCCACCGCAGATTTTGTGATGCGTTTATGTTTGCAATCACCTTTGTGCTCTCGAAATCTGAACTCAATGAAAGGACCAGTTTGTCCGATGTAGTTTGAGCCACAGGAGCAAAGGATGTTGTAGATTCCGGCTGATTTTAAATTTGATATATGATGATGATATGAACTGTGATTTAAATTCCATAAATAGTGTAAAAATTTTATTTGTTCGACAATAACGCGATAATAAGTTAAAAAACACCAGATGATTATTTAAATTGTTCAAAGTTGGCGCCGTTCTTTATGACGCAGAGATTGGTTTTTAAATTGATTTCGTTCAGGCGATTTTGAGATAACAATGTACGATATTTTCCATTGGGGTTACATACACAACATCGTCTACATTGTCTCACAGAAAATTATCCATAGGCATTAAGTGTGGCGATCGTGGAGGCCAGCGAACAGAACCAAACGTACCAAACCATGAATTTTGAAAACGTGCATCTAAATAGTTTAGAAATATGCGGGCGTTGTACTATACTTCTCACAATCTTGAAGTTATACTAATAGCAATTCGTTTAGCATATTTTGTAATTGTGTTTGCAAAAAATTCAAATCTCCTTTAATATCAGATTACGGTATACTTTAAACCATTCAGTTGGGTGCATCATGTATTAAAATCGGATAAGAAATAGCGAAGTTACAGCTTTGGCCGTTTACTGTGCAGTCCTGTATATATATACGAGCCCTGTCTCAGTGAAATTGGCCCAATTAACAAAAAACATATTTCTTTTAGGAAATTTGAATAATTTATTAAAATAAACCATTTTTTTAATCATATTGAAAACATTTATTCATTTTTTACACAATCAAACTATATTATGGGTATTAATGAAAAACAAATGTTAAGAAACTCTTATTATTGTCGGTAACTGAAAAATGAACGAAAATTAAGTAAAACTCCCACTGCGTTACATCGCCTTTTCGACTTACTACCGCTTCGATACGTTTGGACATAGTATTAATTAATCTTTGACAATCATTTGGTGTAAAATTATTCCATATTTCTTGGAAACGGGCACGCAACTCGAGAATAGTTCTTATGCGTTCTGATCGGAGCTTTCTTTTCATAATGTGCCACAAAGTTTCAATTGGAGAAAGATCGGGACTGCTAGATGGCCATTTTAACAAACAAATATTGTTTTCTAACATCCAATCTTTAACTTTTTTAGCCGTATGACAAGCGACACCATCTTGTTGAAAGATTCATTCAATATCGTTTGAACGCATTTCTTCAATTTGCGGTTTCAAATTGTTTTGAAGAACGTTTATGTATTTATTAGCGTTCATAATTCCATCTACAAAGTGTAACGTGCCGGCCCCTCTAGCTGACATAGATCCCCAAATCATAACGGACGCCAGAAACTTAACTTTTTTTTTTGAGACAGTCTGTGTGATAAACCTCTTCTTTCGTTCTTAGGACTCGGCTTCGAGTATCACCAACGCAAATTTCAAACCTAGATTCGTCACTCCACATTATCGAGTTCCATTGATCTTGAGACCAAGCTCTGTGCTCCTTTGCCCACAGAAGTCTGTTTTTCTTCTGCCTTTTTGTTAGTAAAGGCTTCTCCTTTGCCTATGAATCTTAAAGTTAAAAATTGATGTAAATCGGAAGCAATTTGAACTTACTTTGTAAGTTTTAAACCCTAGTTTTCGGGCAGCCCTGTGACACGTTGCTCTGGAAAAACTTTTACCTGTTGCCTGATTCCATAAAACTGTCAATTCTCCATAAGTATCCCGACGATTCTGCACAATAATCCGTCTCAGAGCCCGTAAATTTGTATTAGAATACTTTGGTCGACTCCCACCTCTTTGTTTTTGGGTCCCTAATCCACTAGTTTTGTAGAGTTTAATAATATTTCGCACTGTATATCGTGATAAATTAACCGTGTCTCCAATTTGAGCAGCAGATTTTCCTTTAGAATGCAAGTGAATTATCACTTTCCTTATGTCGTCAGAAACGGCTTTACCACGGGACATTTTTAATTGCCACAACAACAAATGTGTTCTACAATATCACTATCGGCTTGTTTACAATTATTGAAACGTCAAATATTATTGTTTGTTTGTGTTTCGTTTGTTATCGGCCTACGAGAGTTGGAAAAGAGCAACCAACATTAAGCTGTTTTCGATTCAGTGTTTGTTTTTTTAGTAAATTATTGTATTCAACGGAGTACTTAAAGCTGAATATGTCTAAAACTGTTTTTAAAATAATAAAATAACACCTAGAAATATAACAAATCTAAACTGTTTGCTTTGTCTTGACATAATTTCAACAATTTCGTATTTTGACGGGTTGGGCCAACTTCGCTGAGACAGGGCTCGTATATATATATATATATATATATATATATATATATCATGCACTACACAACCACATGACCACCCCCTAAGAAATATTTAAACATCTTGAGACTTTTTTAAGAAACGAAGGTAAATTTGGCAACTCCAGTATTAGTTAATTTTTTTGGCTGCATGTTAAATACAAATCTCTTCTAAGCTATTGGTTTTCCTAACTTTTTGTAAATCATTTTAGATAATTTTAGCTTTATCCGTACAATAGTAAACTTTTTTAAATTAAAGTCAACTTCTTAATTTATGTTTGCTCAACGCACTGTAGATAGTGTAGAACCTTAATTTAGTTCGTTATGGTTGATATTTCAATACTTCTTACTATACCTGTAATCACCACAATAATGCAGCTTCCGCAAAGTTGCAATGTAAATTCTGTGAAAAGTTTCGCGAACTTCCATTTACAACATGCTAATGCTAATTCTGTTATCAACTTCGTAATTGTACATTGTATGATGACAGCAGATTGCCGTAAAAGTAAAATTATTAATAAAAGTAATAGTGCTGCTAATATACATTTGGTTTACACAACTCTAACGTTCTTAGAAGGTTTTATATTTCTTTGGGGAAATATTTAATTTTTTTTATAATACCCTAAGAGCAATAAAAACCTAAGTCAAAGACACTCTTGGAATTTTAAAGTCTCGTTTTAGAATAATCTGTAGTTATAAGGATGTGAACATTATAAATACTTTTAACTATCATACATTAATAATTGACAGTTTACATTATTTATTTAATTAATTTATTACAGCAGAAGTCATTACAATTACATATGACAATACTGTGAATTTAAAGATGTTAACAGTGGAAAATAAATTTTTCATGATATGTTCTTCTTTTCATAATGGTACAAAGAATAAAAATGTTGAATGGTAATATTCATTTCGAACTTGTTTCACAGAATTTCAATAGCGTTATCCGAATGAGGTTGCAAACTTCACTTAGAACCATTTCTAGCAAACTGTCAAGAATATTATGAATAATTTGATAGAAAGTGGAAGCGTTGAAAGGAAAAAGGGATCAAGAAGAACTGTGAAAGAACTGCAGAAGTTATTAATAGTGTCAGCGATATTATGGAAGCAACTCGTTCTAAGCCGATCAGAATACTAAGTTAGGAAATTTATTTTTCATATAGTACTTATCGAACATTCATAGAAAAGAATTTAGCATGTTTCTATAGAAGAAGCAAATGGTTCATCAACTTTTACCGGATGATTTTCAACCTAGAATAAATTATTGTCACTGGTTCTTATACAACATACATAATACTGACATATTGGATTTTACTTGGTTTAGAGATGAAGCCTGGTTTCACCTCAATGTGTATCTTAACAACCAAAATATGAGTATATGGGCAACAGATAATCCGCATATTATGTTTTAGGACACAGTTACATCCACAGAAGATCGATGGGCTGCAGTTTCAAGAAGACGAATAATTTCTTGTAGAAAATATAATTTCCGATTATTTTCTTCAGACTATCCTAATCCCCTTCTTCAATGAACTTTATTATAATGAAATTAGAAATGGTTACTTCCGGCAGGACAATGCTACAGCACATACTGCTAATCGTGTCGTGTACAACTTCTACAGGAATTTTATGATGATTGGTTAATTAGTAGACATTTGTTTCCATCAAGGTCACCCGATTTTACAGTCCCAGACTTCTTTCTATACCGTTATGTATTTTTAGTAGTAGACCACAGAATCTAGAAAATTTGGAAAATGCAATATAACAAATTTAGATGAACTTACCACTGATACTCGGGTGAATGCGTTTGAAAATTTTAAGAGAAGACTGCATTTACGTTTACAAAGCAATGGTTAACATTTTCAACATATTTTGTAAAATCCTTTATTTACTTTGTTTTGTAAATGTGTATGCAACAATTTTATTTCAAATAAAAATTACTTTGCCTGCAACTAACTGTATAACCTCACTACTTCGACTACAGGGACCACAGAACACTTGAGTCGGCAATGTAACTTTGAATATAGCTAACTAAAAGTATAGACTTGCAAAATAAAGTGTTAGTTTTAAATTTCTATTAAATAATTAAATAAATAACCTAATAAAAGTTGAAATACAAACTGTCAATTATTAATGTATGACAGTTAAAATTATTTATAATTTTACATCTTTGATTCCTAATTAACCCAAGTCTCAAGACTTTAAAATTCCTAGGGTGTGTTTGACTTGGCAGTATTAGCTTTGCAGAGCGTTGGTAGGTTATGTTTAAGATCACTTGTTTGCAATAATAGTAATTTTATAAATATAATGCTTCCGTAGTAATATTAATTGCAAAATTACTATAAACACCATCATCTTCATAAAGCAAGAACGATTTCTGCTGTAAACTGTGTAGAGCTTAATTTATATTAATTCCTTATTTATGAAATCACTTGTAAATTACCTATTATCTCAGTTATATCTGTAATTATTATTTTCCTCTCTCGCAGTTGGAAATAATATGATAGAGAATTGGAAACTGAAAATGGATTTTAGAAGAAATTTGTTTGTTGCCACTTGGGTTCACTATTTGAGTTGTTTTTTATATTTTAGAATAAACAGTTTTGCCGAATTCTTATTATAATTTGGAAGTATTTCAAAAAACTTTGCCTAACTTTATTACCGTACAAAGTCTGCTCTTAGACAAACCAGTCTTGCAGTAATTAGTAAAATGCTAATTATAAATGAATGAATTCTAATGAAAATAAAGTACCTTGAGGTGCTGTTACGAATTTCTAGTTTAAAATAAACTGCGTGGAGGCTCCAAAATTTCCTTTTCATTAATGTTTATAAGGCTGATATAACAGATAATTCATAAGTTAAATAAAAGCAAGCGCAATTCCTTCATTTCAAGTCTTTCATATCTTTTATTTAATGTACAAATTTACCACGGCAAGAAGATGGCAAGCCTTTAACCAAATGTATAATGTTTGAAAGTATTACAAGAGTTTTAATACCAGCCCCAACGGATAATATATAATAAGTAAATCTATTAGTTTCTGGCGGTTACAAAGGAATTTGGTGATTAATAGTTAAGATAAATACTGTACGCTTTAAATTACTACAGTTTTGTACATTTTTCAAACAATCATATGCAGATGTGGATACGGGTGGTGAGGTGTGGGGGTGTGGAAGCAACCCCCTCGAGCCCTGAAATTCCGGCTTCTTTTATCTATTTAAACAAAATAATTTATTTTTGTATGTAATAAACCACATTTTACATTTCAAATAGTAAAATGTATCGTTTATAAGTAACTTTCTTTTTCAGGAGTAGTAAAATAGGAACACCCAGAAAGCCCTTTGTTACACTTTTGAGTCAGATGACAATGGTGAACTCCTGTTAAGCGAGTGGCTCAAGAGAACTGATCTTGACAATGTGAGAAATAATGGCTATGCTGTACCTCTAATTGATATGGGCCATGGTGGAGTAGTGCGGATACGCATTGCCACTCGAAATTACGCGAAATTCGGTCCGATTCGCTTAGTTAAGTTTAGGGTGCATGTTGCATGAAGTTTAATGTGCAAGGGACGGCCACCGCACCGCAGGTATGCGAAAGCGGTTTCCAGGGGGGGGGGACGGTAGTATAAATGAATGAGAAAATAAAAAAAAATCTCTAATTGATGATGAAAAAAGATGTGGTATGTCAGAAAATTTTGTCAGATGTCAGACACCTTCACTATGTAAGAATTAATTTTTTAAATTGACTTCTTGAATAGTGCGAATTATGATTCATTACATGCAATATTGAATGTACTCTAGGCTAACCAAATAATCAAGTACTCTTGATGTCATGGTCGCCGTTCCTTTGTTATTAAACAAGGCAGATAACGCTGTCAGTTGCACTTTGAAGCAGCGCATTATTATTCAGTTTCTTGTCAATGAAGGCGATAAAGCTGCTGAAATTTTATGCAGATTTAGTGCACAATTTCGTGAAAGTACAGTTAAAAAGTCAGAAGTCTTTGAGTGGACTGCTCGGTTGAAAAATGGCCGCGAAATGGTGATCATCCTGGAAGAGGAGGTTCCAATGCAATAAAAGTCGTTCCTGCCGTTATTCAACGTTTTGATTATTTGATTAAGCAGCATCGGAGAATTACTGTTTCGGATACAGTGAAAATAACTAATTTAATTACTGGGTCAGTTGAAAAAATTATCCATAAACACCCCAACTTTAGAAAAGTTTCAGCTCGATGGGTGCCACATCAATTCCAAGGATCAGAAACTGACGTGCTTCCACATTTCATCTCAGCTACTTAACAGCCTCAATCAAGAAGGACAGGTATTTTTGGATATTATAACATGTAATGAAACGTGGGTTTATTTCCATACACCTAAGTCCAAGATGCAAAGCCTGCAATGGAAATATTCAGATTCGCCTCCACCGAAATAATTCAAATTGATGCCGTCCCTTGGCGAAATTGTGACAATCTGGGACTACAAAGGTGTTATTTATATCGATTTTCTAACACCCGGTGAGACAATAACAGTGTATATTATTTTCACGTTTCATCATTGATTGTTATCAAAATATTATCTTTCAACAAGACAATGGCAGATTGCACACGGCAAAGATTACCAAGGATTTTTTGAACAAATTGGGCTGAGAAACTCTACTGCATCCTGTTTACAGTCCAGACTCAACAATCTTCTCGTAGGCAAACGATTTTAAGAAGTAGATGCCCTTAAAAAATACAACAGGAAGAAAGTCTTGCATGATTTCATGCTTTTTCATGTTGGAAAATTAAACTGGATTAGTCTATATAATTTGCATCTGCATCTATGCAGATTTATAAAAATCTTGTCTGCAACCCACCACACGCAATTTTCCAATTCGTCTTGCAACCGTGGGATCTTAATGCTAAGAAACTTCTCTGGAATTTCTGTCGTTCTGATTCGACGTAAAACTGTAGGTCCCCCGTGTTTCTACCTTAGCGCTGAGGAGAAACACGTGGAAGAGGCTGATGCCCAGCAGTGGGACGGAAAGGCTGTTGATGATGAATCTATATAAAGTTTTGAATTACTTCCTTAAAAAGAAATCTCAGTTTGGCCATGAACCCCACTCATATTTTTACCCCGCCTGAGAATATCACCTACATGTAGATCTGCCATTATAGTATACTGGGCTATTATGCCATACATCATAATTAATCGTGTTCGTCGCCAACTTCATGCAACGGTCTTTTTGGCCTGCTGTGCGTCAACCTCCCGTCGCTTCCCAGGACGTCCCACGCTGCGTTTTCCTCTTGGGTTATACTGTATTGCTAGTTTCGCCCATCTGCTGTCGTCCATTCTATTTACATCTTGAATTCAATACCTCCGATAATCTTCTACAGTAATACGAATTATTTGAAATTAGAATTGTCCTTGTTGTGTTATTTTTTATGCACTATTTTGTGCATGCTTGAATGTGCTTTAACGTTGGTCAAAGAAATCTAATTTTTTATATACTTATATTATTAAGCGATCTAAGAAGTATTTCACAAATTTGGAAAACTAATACGGAACCGAATAATAATATGCATGCATTTTTAGTATTATCAGCTGTTTATTTGTTTGAGCAATTACGCTATCTATTAAATGCCTATTTATTTATAATTTTAAACGTTTTATAGCACTGTATTTAAGTTATGTATGCTTAAAAGTCCGCACTCTAGTTACAAGCTATTTGGATATCAAGGTTAGTCAAGTCTTTGTTTGCTAGAATTTCTTTCAACCGCGCTGTGTTGTCGGCCGTTTTCCTCATTTTGCTCCAATCTCCGCCTTTCTCAACTTTATTTCCCGTACTTGCTGTAGGTAGTTCTTTTTGCTATTCTTTTTACTTACGGTGTTTGCAACCAAGCTAACTGCTCCTCATAAGGGTACTATTTTCCTGCTACTAGAGATTGCTACTTATGTTTCTTTTCAGCGCCTACTCTGCTTTTATAATGTATCGGAAATAGCTGCTGCTTTGTAAGTAGGAATAGTAAAATAATGACAACATTATTGTAATTAATATCAGTTTAATTACAAATCTTCTTAAAATTAGCTATTACGACATGCATATTGTTTACTTTACTATGCGTGTAATTGCTAACTATTGGTGTAACTGCTTAATGTTATGGAATAAGTTCCCGTATCAGCTTCTTCAGCAAAATTAGTTTTGCCAATAAAAAATCGCAAAAAAAATTTTAATAAGTACATAATAATACATACGTACGTCATAAAGCAAATTTTCTAATTTGCATGGAATAGTGACTCCAATACATACGAATATGTATATGTTACGGGTAAAGTTAGATTAACGGGTAAACCTAGGATTACCCGGGTAAACTGCGACTACCCACGAGACATTGGTAAAGTCCGAACCTAACCTAACCTATCCTAACCTAATCTAACCTAAACTAACCTAACCTAACCTAATGTAACCTTTTTTTTACACATTCATGCTACCGTCTCCATCGGAACCGCTTTAACATTACTTCAGGGGGGTGCGGGCGTCGCTTACATACTAAACATTCATGCAACATGCACTCTAAACTTAACTAAGCGGATGCTGTCGCTCCAGTCGGGATTCGATCGCCCCAACGGAGCGATCGTATCTGCTGTGACCTCGAATGGCCAATGCGTTCTCGCACTAGACCACCGAGGTCCCTAACCTAACCTAACCTTACCTCACCAAGCGACAGCGGGTTTAACGCGGTTTATCCGGGTAATTCGGACTTTACCCATGTCTCGTGGGTAGAACGCAGTTTACCCGGGTAATCCTAGGTTTAGCCGTTAATCTAACTTTACCCGTAGCATATACACTATTCACGATTGATTTGCCATCCAGCAGGCTGTTTTTTTTCTAAAATAGCATTTCTGAAATATTATTTGATTGATTTCTAGCAAGGATAAAATGAAATTGACCTGTTGCCAGCTCTAGAGTCCAATACTCATATGAAATAATCTAGTAAGTTTAAAATTAATAAAACACATAAAGTATTATACCTACTTGATTGTCAGAATGGTGAATGTTATTAACAAAGTTACTAAACTGCAAATTGTGAAACTTTTCAACCATTATAAAAGAGATAGGCGAGACTTCACACGATTTACGATTATAAATCGATTAATTGATATATTTGGGGTAAGCATGTATTATTTTTTAAATATGTAATTGCAAATTACTTATAATTTTAGGTGTCTGAGCGTTCTATAAGTGACATTTTATGACAAGGACTGGACGTTTTGAAATCTTCCATTTGTAGTATACGCGCTAAGACGGACGTTTTCTTAAATTACACGTTTAGAAAAGATTTACAACGACAAACTTGGCAGTATCATCTGAAGAATGAACATTTTACTCTCGACAAACTCTTGGCTGACTCTCGCGAAAATTTGGAATACAAGGGGGGCAGGACTACTTTATTCAAAATGATTGAATCAATGGGTTACAAACACAAAATGGTGAATGGACGCAAAATTTTATGTGAACAAAAACACGTCGTTGCAACCAAAATTAAATTTTTATGATAATTTCCCTCATTTTCTATTAACCAATAATAAGTCTCTATTTTGAATTTATCCACCAATTAGGCTGGTGTTATACTGGTAATACCCCTAGGGAAATTACCGGTATAATCAACTCGTATTGGTTCAAATTTCGAAATAGAAGACATTCAATTGGTTGACAATGATATAAGTAAAAATGTCAGATGTCAAATTTATTTTATTCGCGAAATTCTCTGAACAAATGACCCTCGTTCAGGCATATATCATTAAAATTTTTCCTTGCTGCCTTGCACGCGTGTTTGTTGCCCCTAAAAACTGCCCGCGCGCTACGCTCTTGGGCAGTTTTTGTTGCAACAAACACTTGTGCGACAGCGCGGAAAAATTTTCAGTAATATGCCTGACACTTGGGATATTGTATATGACAATTTCTCCAATATAGACACTGACGATTTTCAGCAAGCATAGAAATTCGTAAATTCATGTTCTAATGTGTTTATTCCAAATTATTAGATTTCTTTTTCCGAAGAAATAGTTATACAGGGTTATTGTAAGCATGTGCAAAAAACGTTAACTATGTATAGCTGAGGTTAATTAACCTCTAAAACACCTACTTTATTTTTAATTGGGTACCGTTCTGGAGATATGAGACTTCACAGTTTCTTACATAAATTCATTAAAATATAAATAACTTCTGTTTCTTTTTCGATTGTGATACGCCTTGCTGTTTTGGAAAGCGAACAACCCAAAATTAATTTTCTGTCGAGAAAAATGTACAATTGAGTAGGAAAAGTAAATGAAATCTGACCCAGGTTTGAAAAGTGTAAATTATAGTATATATCGAACAAGATTGTTAACCTAAAATTTTTCTTGCAGCTTCTAACCTACTATAATGTTTCCAAAAAATTGATCTTTTTTTGAAAACTTAAAATTTAAGAAGTTATTCAATAAAGGCTCGGATAGAAATAACAATTTATATAGAGTGTGTTTCACTTCTCAACTTCACACTCCTGTATCTTCCTATTTTCTGATCGACTTCAAATTTTTGTCAATTATACTACGTTTTACAGCGCTTATTTTGACAATTTTTAAATAATTTTGCTGCACACCAGTAGTCTACTACGATCAAAAACATATGCAAAATCTGGAAAAATTACAGTAGTCCTAGTTCTATAGAAATTATAATTATAATAATAATTTAAAGTTACAGGACCCTTAATTTAGAGTTCATAAACTGAATTGACAGTTCATAACCTTTCTGTTTTTCATGGTACGCTTTGCTCAGACAAAAATAAAATTTTAATTCATTTAGCATTGTAATATTATAAACTATTAAAATTAAAAACTTGCATTTGGCTTATTTTTAAGATTATGGACAACTTTTCTTATTAACTATTTACGATAAAATTTGATTTATTATATAATTATATATATTATATAATTGATTATTTTTGTATATGTTTTTGCTCGTAGTAGGTTCTGCTTTACAGTAAAATTATTTAAGGGGTAGTATAATTGACCAAAATTTCAAATCGATCGGAAATTTTCAAACTAAAGTTTTTACTTTTGTATTTAATTGTACATTTTTCTAGAGTGAAAACTATTACCTTTCCAAATCGATGGAGTTTTTGAAAAGTGGGAGAATAAACAAAAATTTTGTATACTTTGAATATACTTGAAGCCCTCAATTTCTGTAACAATACCAAATTAAAAACAAATACTCGGTGATTTAGGGTTTAGCTATTCTCAACTATTACGCGGTTAAAGTATTTCGCATATGTGTAGAATCATCCTGTATATTGCAAAGACACATCTTCACGGTTTACATCTTATTTTACCAGAATTTACCAAATACAGCTCTGTTCGAAAATATGACATGGTTTTAGGACAATGTTAAGACACTAAAACCACTAGAATACTAATATTACATATTCGCATTCGTTTTTTTTTTTTGTTGTTTACCAGTCAAAATTATATTTGTTTAAAATTTAATTTAATTTAAGATGTTAATGCGGTGTTATTTCTGTTGTAATTTGTGATAACGTGTGTAGATTATATAACTATTTAATACGTGCTAAAATACTAATGTTATTCTCACAAATATTGGAATTAATTATTTAAGAATTTTAAACTTTTGTGATTCGCAGTATCTTTATATGTATAACGCATACTATATTATAATTTGAATATTTTGTTTGTGTATCCTACTAATCGATATTTTATTCAGTATTAATGGTCGGGTTATGCAAATTTCCTATAGTTTTATAATCTTGTAATTGCTGTGGTAAGAAGTTTATCAATATTCTCTACACATATGCAATAAACCGAACAATGAAAACAAAGCATTGAGTTCCAAAGTTCCATAATTGTTTATAGCATAAACCTGACCTCTTCCGATATCCAAGTAATCTAATGTACGAGGCTTGTTCAACTAAAACCCATTTTTGATCAACTTAACCTTGAAAACAAATGCAATGACGTTTGTTAATGTTAGTAGTGTTTGTAAGCAACACATTAATAAGTTTCTGGCGTTTAATTTCATTCTGACTTTTAAAACTTCGATTTTGAAATGGCGTTTGTTGTTATAAATCCGTCCAAGTTTTATCAGCGTGCGGTCCTACAATTTTTATGCGCGGAGGGTGTGCAGTCATTGCAGATTCATATGCGAATGGAAGCAGTGTATGGAAACGCATGCATTGCGTACCCAACTGTGAAGGAATGGTGCTGAAAATTTAAGAATGGAGAAGACGGGCCTATGGATGAGCCGCGACCAGGTGCACGGTATACTGGATTAACAAAAAACAATGTGCCATATGTGGACGGCGTTATAAGAGAAAATCGTCGAATTTCAATTAGAGAAATTTCAGATATTGTTAGTGTCAGTGTAGGATCTGTCCGTAGTATTGTTCGTAATCTGGGTTACAGCAAAGTTTGTTCGCAATAGGTTCCTCGTCTAATGTACAAAAATACTTACTAATGGGCTTATCTCTGCCACACCTCAAAGACTATAGGCAAACTGGTGATTAATTTCTTCTGCTGGTGACGAAACTTGGTGCCATTGCTACGAGCCATCCAGTAAGTTATCGTCGATGCAGTGGAAACATTCAAGTTCCCACCACCGAAGAAGTTTAAAACACAACTTTCAGCAGGTAAGGTGGTGTTAACATTTTTTTCGACCATGAAGGACACTTGTTGATAGAGTTTAAGGAACCTGGATTAAATGTCAATGCAAATCTGTACAATGAAAGTTTGAACAAGCTTCATCAAGCAATAAAAAGGAAAAGTCCCGGAAAACTTACGCGTGCGGTCATTTTGCTGCACCACAATGCTAGGCCTCATGTTGTTAATGTGGTAAAAGAAAGTCAACGAAAGAAATGGAGGGTTTTGGAGCATCCACCCTACAGCCTAGATCTACCGCCTTGCGTTTTCCATATTTTTGGACCGCTGAAAAAGGCGTTAAAAGGTCGACATTTTAAGTCTGACACAAAAATACAGATTGCTGTGCAAGACTTCTTCAGTCAGCAGCCAAAAGAATTCTATGAGCAGGGTATACGTCAGTTAGTAAAACAATGGGATAGGTGCCTTAACTGTGACGGTAATTAAATTGTTGAATAAATTTTGCATAACGCAAAGATCGATTTCAATTAAACACACCTCGTAGAAATGTGTGTACTTTGCGCAACCATTTGCTAAAAATCCACTAACTTTAGTCTAAGTTCTTATAAACCGGACTAATACATTACCAGGAAATAAATTACAACCAAATGCTGATACTGTTCTTAGTAATTTCGGGAGGTTCAAGAATTACATTATATTTGTCATGCATGCACTGTGGGTAACTTTGTACTCTTGTGAAAGTAGTAGCACCTACAGCAATACAACAATTTTTTTGTATAATAGAACATCGATCATTGCTAACGTTTCAGAGTCCACTTCCTAAAGCCAATTAATTTAAACAAAAAATTAATTTAATAAGTAAAAACTTGTACTATTTTTTGTATACGGAAGAATACAACTAAAGACCAGTAACGTTCGAATATAGGATGTTTGAAATTTATTAGCGTGAAAAGTTTACACAATTGAAGGTTTTGATTATTAGACTCCGGACAGGCAGATTTTTCTATCAAGAAGCAATTATTTACGTACCTTTACGAAATCTCTGTGAGACGCCACTGGCTACACCTACACCTGCTAATATTCCTAACTAGATTATTTATAGGAAAGTAGTTCAACAATAAAAAATTGGAATTCAAGTGAGTTTTTATAAAAAATCGAAAGTGCTAGGTGACGCTACTGGCCGCACAAACATTGTTGGTGTCCCTAAATAACGTCACAACAGCATACGCGTGCCGCATCCACACTCTATTTTACCGTTTACATTGGGTTCACGGACGAGTACGAGCCTACCATTCGAAAAAAGGAATACCAAAATCACAAAAAAACTGCGATATCTAATTTTTGTTGACGGTGTTATCGATTACAGCTGCCTATTTGGTATGTTTGGTATTTTATTCTACTCAACTTTTAAATAAAGTAAGTGTAAACGGAAACAACTAAGTCTTATTTATAAATACGCACTTACATTTAAGTATTACAAATATCATGAAATTTTAAACATAACAATTTATTAATTTAGATGTAAACTGTCTACCATACCAAACGGGCATCTATGATGCATAATATAATAATAATGGTGAAGCTCTACGCCCCTTGAAGGGGTTTGGCATGCAAGAAGGAAGGTCAGAGAGCCTTTATCCTTGCCCTCACACCTGGTTGTCGCATGTCAAATTAATGACAAGTAGTAATGTGGTGATCATAACGCATTAGACAACCGTATTATAACCCCTTGTTCATTCGAACACAGATACCCAATTACGTAAAGCAGTTGGGTAGGTCGCCCGCCAGACATTGAGTCAGGGGTTTGATCTTCCACACCCAAGCCCAGTGCTCTAACCACTAGACCAACGTTGGCGCCTCTGATACATAATATAGTTGATAAAAATCTAGATATTGCAGTGCCTTTTGATATGTATTTTGAGTTACATAAGTTTCCAATGGTATGCTGGTACTCATCCGTGAATACCCTGTATTTTACATGTCACTTAAATGTATTAATAACGTTTTAAACGTTTACTCATTGCAAGATTTTATTGCAGTTGCTCCAAGATCATTAATGTTAATTGTGGAATAACCGCTGAGGCGAGCAACTTATGTAATATATTGGCCATTTTCCGACATATTTTTCGTTAAGTCTGAATTTTATTTTGGTTTTTAAGTTTTTTATTTAATTTTAATAACTTTGCTGGTTATCTAGTAGTTAGTTATATGAAAATAAATAATTAGCGCGAAATTAGGATTCGCTTACCTGATTCTGAAGACAGTTAAATGGTTAGAGTTGACGAAGCTGCCTACTCTTTATTTCTTGACGGAGAACTAGTTAATCTGAAACATATTGTATATTTTAGGAAACTTTATCAAAAATTAAAAATTTCTTATTGCCTACATAATGTATATAAAGATTAATACGAACATAGTGCTACTGTATTCCAACGGTATTATTAATTACGTGACCCATTATAAAACCTATTCTTAATTCTAATGTGTGTTATAAGTCTACAAAAAGATAATTTATTGCATTTTACTGCTTTTTCATAGCATTAAAAAGTTGTTTCGGTTGCTAGCTAATTATCATCACTTTTTAACACTAATAAAGGAACTGCAAAAAAGCAGCTATAAATTGATAATAACCTTGTTTCTATTTTTAAAGGTAAACTCTATATTAAAACTAAGTGGAAAGTTTTTAATCCGTGATGTATTTTTTTTACACTCAAATTTTACCATAGAGTTAGTGGTTTACAAAATTAACCATTTTGTTGATTAAATACAACAGCAAGGTACCTCTACATGAGTTCATATATTAGATTTTTAAGCGTGTTCGTTACTTTTCACTGCAATAAATGTTATAAAATTTTGCACAAGATTCATAATTTTGTTATTTACTGTTTTTTTTTGGAAAACCCCGAATCACGTCAATTTTATTTTTTAAAAAGACACCTAACCTAACCTAATTTTATCTCTATCGGTTTTTGTTTCTGTTCTAAGACGTTATCATTCATTTTTTCAAGCACAACCCCACTTTGTTCTCCCTCTGTATTTTGATAGATTTCTTCGCCAGTGCAACGCTAATATCAATAAATTAGCACCATATAACAATTTCTTTGAGAACAAAGCACATAAATTTAAAAAAATTAAAATTTTGTTTTAACGAAAATATTAACATTTCAAACAATTAGCAAAGGGCAATGTTCGAATTATCCACCATTCACCACTTGGCATTGATCAGCACATGTGTAAACACTATTGCACGCTCAATAATCTGCGGGCTGATACTCTCCATTTCTAAACTAATCTAACGCTTTTTTAAAGTGTTTGACCTAGTAATGTAAACTGGAAATTTCACATGACTAATAGAAACAAATCTAACGGGTTATGTCAGGTGATCTCGCGGGCCACTCAAGCGGTGATGACCGAAATGAAAAGTGACCATTTTTTAAGACTTAGAAAAGTGTCAATTCTATTAAAATTAGTGAAACAGTTTCCCTAGGCTTTTCCCTACTTCAAATTGTCTCTGCATATTTACGAATGTGATGTATAGCATTCATCAATAGAATTTGCGAACCAGTAGAAGATACAATTTGCTTAAATATGAAAAATAGGATGGACGCTAATTAATGGATGGCAGTGTTTTTCGAAACAATGCACAGGCTGCTTGTTATAATTAGGAAGTTATGAATTTACTGTCATTATTAAACCATAGGAAACAGAATATGTTTATTGTTTACTTATTTTATGACTACACACTCTGGAATTATTATATTTCATTTTAACTACAAACATGCAAATCTTGTGTAATAATAGTACATTTCGAAGTAAAATATATATGCGTATACTGAGTTACACATGTCTCGAAAAATAGACATTGCATATTACATACAGAGTGTCCCACGACGTAAGCTGACTACTTCGTGTACGTAATCTTTAGACCAAATATACTTAAAAATTCTGTTTATGATATGCCCTAAAGTAAACCGTTGTCAAAATACGGAGTATTAAATTATTATTTATTAAATAATTACAGTTTCAGAGAAGTTAATATTTATTTTTAGTTGAGTTTACACTATGCACTATAAAGACTGTTCAAATTGGCCATTGTTGCTCTCGAGACACATTCTGGCTCTTCTTAAGAGAGAACTGGTTGCCCTACGTAACATATCATTGTTATTCCGAATTAGTTCTGCTGCCTCAAATCCTACAAAGCAATTGAAAAGCAATTGAAACTAAAGAGTGGTCATTTTCCCTAAATCGACTATTAAAGACATTATGGCCTGTTTTAGTTAAATACTGAAGTAGCAGAAACAATAAATGGTGTTATGTGGTATTTGATACAAACTGCCTACGTTACTATGGAAATGATGATATTTACTTGTATGTCAAACCGTGAAGCACCTTAATGTTGATTTTCCTGCTTGCGCTTATTAACAGTGTTGATAATGTTTACTTTAACAGCAGCATGCCTGTTACACTAAAACGTCATGGTTTATATCCATTTCATATCCAGCCTGTTTAAGCCCTCTTACCTACAGATTTCCCTAGTCGTATGGAATTTTTCGTTACATTTCAATACAGTTTTTGTATTATTTTGAAAAAATGCACCAAACAAAGCGTGCGTAGTAGGACACGGATAAGCTGCTAATATCTTTATCCAGAGAATTACATTAAAAAAGGTCCTCTGTGAAGTAGAGGATGATTATAGTAATAATATTATATCATAAACCCATTACTGTAATACAAGCTTTAGAACTTTACCAGTAATATTCGCATTATGTTCTGTTTGTGCATCTCTATATTTGCTTATACATATAATTAGAAAACTTCTCCCCTACGTTTATTACTTTCCTCCATCAGTGTAATAGAGAGCTGTATTATACAATCAGTCTCGGATAAGTGATTTTAGAAGGATTACCTTCTAGTTTATACAAACTAACATTAAATATAAAATGGACGTACACCAACACTAGCAAGAATACACAAATACTGGATTTAAATAAAAAATGCGGATGAAGCCATGTTACAACTAGCTATGCAACAAAAGAATCATCTGCGATATGTAGAGTGCATATCCGAAACACGTTGCTAGAAAGTAGCAGATTTATTATGTTAACACAAATACAGAAAACAGAAAACTCCAAGTCTACGAAATGTACAGACAACTTCTCCTAAAACCCATCGTAAAACAACCCCACTCGCTTAAATGAGGCGTCGGACACGTTTTCTTGATCTACATTTTCATGGCGGTGCAGTGCTTCTGGGGATGATTTCTACACGAAATGTTCTCAAAAATAGCGCGTTACGGTTACCTTTACGAAAAGTAGACCTCATTTTGAGTTGATTCTATGGAAAATGATAAAAACTCGTATGTTAAAAGTGGTTTTGATAACTACTACTACATCGTCCCCTCTTATGTTTGATTATTTGTTTAACCATCATCATAGTTTGGAATTTTACCAAACATTTCTAAATACATTATTTCTAACCGATTAGCGAATGTGTTACGTAAAGGATTATTTAACGGGATTGTGTAAACTGGTCTAGGATTTTCAAATCTAGTGCAAGCTTCTTTGTTCGCAATCCATGGTATTTGATTCTTTGTTTTACCCAAAAAAAGGTCACTAATCGTGTCTTTCTATTTGATAAATAGTAGGTTAGCTAAGTCGCGCTGCTCGTTAAGTTAATCAATTAAAATTGGTTACAGAGTCTTGGCGTTGTTAATTTTAAGACCATTAGGTATAAATTGATATGGGGGTTGTGTGAATTATGTTGCTAAATGGTGGTAGTTTATAATAATCTAAACATTTTGCTAAATTATGGACAAATATATCATAAACGTAGGTTGATCCTATTCTATTTTCTAATTATTATGGTAATTTCTATATCTTTTTCGCTTTATTGCAATCATAGATATGCTGTCTACTACTACAAAATAGCATGTAGAAAGGTGGCATCGTGTTGTAGCGGCCATGATAGTAGAAACCACTTGTTTTCCCTAATTTTAAGACACTTTGGTAGCCCCTGAACTCCCTTTAAAGTCTACCACATATGTGTCTACGGTCCTTTTTGTTTGCTTTGCCGTCCTAAATTTGATATATAAATTAAGTAAGTCATTTCGGCGACATCTTGTACAATATAATTTCAGAACATAATCTCTTGTAAAGCATTTATTTAATTCTTCTAATTAATTTAACGCAGTTTGGTTTTAATATAAGCATCCGAAGGTTCACACGGGTTTTACCCTAGAGTAAATGTTAACTCAAAGCGGAGTACAAGCATTTGATTACGCAGAAAGGGCAGTCACGTTAAGGTCTTATGAATAATAAACCCTTTTTATTCGCCGGACACCAAGTGTTTTTATATTTTCACTTTTCTTTAGAAGCAACATAAACTATACCGGCATTGGCAATTTCTGTCCGGGAATTTAGCCAACTCAAGTTCTGCAGTAAATTTTCTAGGGTCTGAAGGTCTGAGTGCCCTGCAGCGTCGATAAATATAGCGCGTCGCTGAAATCGCAATGTAGTTCGGGTTGTGTATCCAAGATTGAGCTGTTTTCAGCGCAGGGAACGCATTTTCCTCTCTATACCTGAAGTAGCGGAAATTTATATCGATATGCAATGTAAGATTTCCATTCAGATAATTTTGGAATATAAAACTTGAACAACATCAACCCACATATATGGAAATGTTTAATAAAAAGGAATTACTATAAGA
>JABXWE010021156.1:0-22753 GCA_014611495.1 Limonius californicus | reverse complement strand
TTAATAAATGTATCAATAATACTTTACTATGTTTTCATTTTGTTTATTCTGAAGGGTGGTAGAGTATATAACTATTCCACACAGTTTATTTCACCATTTGCAAGTTTGCACCAGCACCACCAACATGGTGCGTGAAACGTTAGTTCTTGAGTACATATTCGATGACATAGCTGTTCAAGCCAAGCACGCCGTAGACAAACTTGAGCTGATAGTTATTAATCATCTCATGGAGATGAAAAACAACACTATGTCTTTGCATTTAAAAATTACTGGTAGTGCAACATTTATTCCAAATGATTTAGAACTTGTTATTCCTGAGACGGAATTAAATGCCGATACCGATGTGAATGAGTGGTATGAAAAAACCTTCAGCAATGTTTTCCATTTGATGGAAAAGACATGTCACCGCTTGCAACGCTTATACCTCGAGGTTACTGCAGATTTTAAAACAACCGAATTTCTCGGTAAAGGAGACGGAGAATTAGTTCCAATTCCAGATTTTATAACAACCAAGGTTCAAGGCGTAAATACCTGCAGGAAAATCCGCATTTGCTAAGACTTGTATAGTGCATGTTTCGAATTATTATGTAAAACTTGTATTTTATGTATTTGCAATTATCATGTAATTTTTTGTACAATAAAAACTTATATGATTTTGATTCGTTTTGATTGAGTTGACCTTACACATTCAAGGTTTAGGGGGTGCTAGCTGGCCTTGATCAGTTACTCAAGGTTTTCTGAGAGGTGGTGCCCTTGGACTCAAGATCCAGTGAGGGGAATCTGATGACCTTGAATCGAAGGTCGAGTGAGGGGAAACAATGGCCTTGACCTTGAAATCAAGGTCAGGAGTGGGGGGTGGTCGTCAAACTGTCCAACTCTATCTACTGAATATATCGTTTTTTAAATTCTACAATATTATACTTTCTGCAAATATATTTTTGCATCATTAAAGTCTAGTACCATCGCGTTAGATATTTTGTAATTTGCTCGGTTTGTACTCCTACAATCACTTCATTTTCCAAGTACCTACTTCTCTGCGCAGTTTATTGCGTTTGCACAAAAATGTTGACAATCTTCTAATATTAATCTTCTGAGGTCCACCAGTTCTTTTTATCAACATTATTGATTACTTGGGACCAAATAAATTTGATAAAGTTGAGAGTCTGATGATAGTTGGGTAACGCCAATACCGTAACGTTATGTAAACATAGAATTAAATTTATGCTTTATGTGTTGATTTTGAATGTTTTTTAAAATACTATACCATGTGGAAACTTTAATTGGAATAAATTGCTGCAACTTGGATATACAGTATTTCAGTAAAAATTCCTAAAACACACACACAATATTAGTGGTTTACTACCTACATTTCAGCGGTCATGTTCTTAGTTTGTCTTCACTCGGAGGGTTGGAACCACTTCTAACTTTTTTTGCGAAATGTAACGGTATGCCAAATGACACATCGTTTGAAAGCTCATTTCAAGAGTAATACAACGCATGTTTTATTTATTAATTATTCTAAGGGGTTACTTGCTAAAACAAATAAAACGTGCAATGGAAGTTAAACTCTGCTTAATGTAAAATATGGATATAATGTGTACCATCTCTTTCTTGGCAAAAAGCCAATCGATGATTACATCCATTTCCTACATTTTACATCTTCGGTGACATTTGCCTAACTTCACGTCTGATACTAGACAGCATTGACAATCTGCAACAACGTAGCAAACAAATATCCCTGGAAATGTTACAAAATGTAAAAAATGGCTTTAATCATCGATTGGCTTTTTTGCCAAGAAAGACATGGCGCACATTACATCCCGTTTTTCATTAAAACAGCCTTTCACTTAAATTATTTATTTTATAACAAGTCCTTTTTTCGCTCCCATATTATTTATAATCTGTCCATGTGAACAATAAGTAAATGGTATAACAAAACCACAATGAACAGGTAAGCAATCACCATGTGGCTCATGGCTGTTATGCTACCGTCTTAATACAGACTTGTTTAGCTATTGGCATTTTTCCATACTACATCTAACTATTTAATTACCTAATTATTAAACTCAGTTTCTATGTGTAGTGGCTTAAACGTTTTAAGTCTGCGAGTATCTGCTTGTTTTGGCATGGGTTACGTAGAATAATAGGGCTCTGAGGTACTTTTGGTTCTCTATATCTTCGTTGATTTTACATGCAACCCTGTGTACTTGCTCAATTGTCACATGCCGCCCCCGAAGCCCGAATTGATGATCTGGGATTAGTTCTCGTTCTTGCAGTATTGGTTATATCTTCTTTAGTAACAGTTTCTCGGGAACCTTTGATAAGGTAGATGGGTAGAAGACTTATTGGGTGATATGATGTCACTTGTTCTGGATTATCTGGGCCACTTTCTGTTGCGCAGGAAAACACTCCAGTTTTACAACTGCATTGAACAGAATAGCTTATTTTTATTGCATTCTCTGGAAATTCCTTTAATATCCCATCAGTTATAAGATCTGATCCTAGAGCTTTTTTAGCATTAAATTCCCTGTTTATAATGTCTTGTAGTTCAATTTGGTCCGGTGATTTCAAGTACTGTAGTATTTCCTGTTCTTTTTCTTCTGGTATCTCTACAGGGAATGGTTGAAATACTGCCGGTAAGAAATTTGAAAAGGTTGTTGCTTTTTCTTTGTTAGTTCTAGCCCAACTGCCATCTGTGAGTCTAATTGGTAGGATAAACTGTTGTGGTTGCTTGACCATTCTCGTTGCTTTCCACAGTGGGTACTCTGTTGCTTCCGTTGCAGTTAGTCCTTGTAAGTAACTTTTATGGATTCGTTCTTTTCTTCTTCTAGTAGTTTATTCAGATCCTTTATAGCTTTATTTACCTTGGCTTTGTCATGTGGAGAACGTGTATGTTGCCACTGTTTTCAAAATTTTCTTTTTTCACGAAATTTAATTTTTACATTTCTTGTGCGATGGCTTATTTCCTACTTCATTATAGGGTACCACCGTCCATGCTGCTTTTTGTATTATGTGATTCAGCTCTTCGACTGCTGTTTCTAGGAGTTCTCTTGTTTTGAGTAACATGTTATCGTTGGCTTGTTCTAACAGTATATATCTGAATATATCCCAGTTTATCTTTTTTTGTGGAGAGAAGGTGGCTTCTGTTTTTGTCACATTTAGGGTAGTGATTACTGGGGAATGGTCGGATGACAAGTCAAAACATGATACAATATACAGGTAAATAGCCCACAAATTTACCACACAGCAGTCTATTACATCCAGTTTCTTATTGCGATCTGTAGACCAGTAAGGACCTGTGCACGAGGGTGTTAAAGAACTGTGTGTATTGTTCTTGTTTTTACTGAATGCTTTGGTGAGCGGTATATAGCTGCTACTGTAATTGGTTTAATCCGGTCTGCCACGGTAACGCTGGTTGCTTATAAGTGGTCTTGCTCGTAATTTTTATTTATGTGATGTACTATTGCTGTTTTCACGATCAATGCTGCTCCGTCTGGATGTTGTGTGTCAGTATTTGGGAAATTTGAGGTGACTCTTCTTCGTAAAATGTCACGAGTAATTAAAAATGTTTTAAGTTCTTGGCACCTCTGCAACAAGCCGTTAGCGTTCCAGATTCCTATTTTTATTGAGCTAGCCATTAGTTGGTTCTGTTAACAGAGCAGTGATGATGTTTAGCATGGAGTCTAATTTCTCTGTCAAACTTAGTTACTATATTTTCTAGACAATTTAGTTTCACTATACTACTTGAGGCATTTGTTGTTGTTTCCCGTTCGCCATTTGTAAATAAGAAACGTGTGGTAGTCTGTAGTTCGCTTGTGTATTTAATTGAGTATTTGGGTATGGTTTCTTTCGTAGCTGTTAGCAAACGATACAATCTTTGTAGCTTACTGGGTGATTACCTTCGCAGTTATAATATTTGACATCTTTCCTTTTTCCTTTCCTTTTTGTGTGTCCATGTTCCTAACATCTTATGCATTGTGCGGTATCTCTTTTTGTATATGATTGTCTAAAGTTTACCATCATAGGCAACAGGTGTTTGATTTTATGTATTTCTTTATTATTCTCCATTTGTTCTAATTCTACGAAGAACGACGAGGTTGGTATTTTAGTGTTTTTTTTTTTCATTTTCAGTTTCTGTTCTAGATATGCTGCTTATTCTCATTACATCTTTTTGTATTTCTTCTATTAATTCATTTATGTATGTATATTGTCGGGTGCATGTCCTTTAGTACTTCTTCAAAGTTCCTATGTTATGATATTTGATAATACAGGTAGACATTTTGTCGAAATTTTAGGCTGTATCTTTATCTTCACTTGATTGTTATTTAAGGTGTTGTGTTCTCGACTCCGCTTGCGAAAATCAGAAGCGATTTTGTAGGTTTTGCCTCTGTATTTGCTTCTGTTCTTTACTCTCATACAGAACCATAGGTGTTTTTTATGGACATGGGTTTACTTAAAAAATAGTCACTTATAAATGATTGGCGCTTTATTTTGTTTATTCTCAGGCTTTATACATTTTACCCTTGTTCACTCCTCTGGTTTTTGTTGTATCTGGGGTATTTTGTTTGAGATTATGGAGCGATGATTGTGGTTACTGGTTCTTGTATTTGCGATACAGTATTATTATAACTTGAATGTTGAAAAGGCATTGCAAGGGGTGCGTTATTGTAAATTATTTGCTGCTGGGGTATTAATTGTAGTATGTTGTTGTAACTTATCTGCTGTAGCGGGATTTGTTCTGTTTGTTTTAATTGCTTTAGTTGTTGTCGGTCTGTTTGCATCTGTAGGTTTGAATCATAGTTTGTACCGCGAATGGGCCAAAGTCAATTTTAAGTTCTCGCGGCGAGTGGAGCGATTAACGACACTTCTTTACGATTTGTACTCGACCTTTTTAACAAGTAACTTCTTAAAATAATTAGAAAATAAAACATGCGTTGTATTCCTCTTGAAAGAGCTTTCAAACAATGTGTTACTTGGTATACCCTTACATTTCACAAAAAAAGTTAGGGGTGGTGTTGCCCTCCCTAGATGAAGATGAACTAAGGACATGACCGTCGGAATGTAACCAGTATAAACTAGCATTGACTTGTTTTAGGAATTTTTACAGAAATATTGTATATTAAAGTTACAGAATTTATTTCAATTAAAGTGTCCACCCGTTATAGTTTCAAGATGATAGTGTAAAATATATTCGACATAAAAAGTGATCATAGAGTGATTAAAGCCAAGGTGGTCATAAATAAAAAATTTGAAAGGCAAAAGCCACACAAAAAGAAAAAAAAAATATAAGACGAGAAGAGTTAAAGAAATAGGTCCTGAATATAAGCAAATAATAGAGAAAGAATTAGAATAAATTAATATGGAAAGACAAACCATAAAACATATTGAAATAACTAACAGAAGAGTGACAGAAATAATACACCAAAGTGTTAATGAAGTTAGCAAAAAGATAAAATGAAACCTATACCTGAAATTGACGAAGTGAGAAAACAGCTGATAGATAACAGAAGAAAGATGAATATGGAAAATAAAAAAAAATATTATAGAACACACAGCGCTTAACAAATTAATTAGAAGAAACATTAAGAACTACAGAAAAAATAAATATGAAACTCTAGTAAAAGAGTAAATAGAACATGAAATGCTTAGGGCCTGCCCTAGGAGGAAACAAATACATTGTTTATCGAGTGCCAAGTCAAGTAATAAGTATAACAAACAGAGAGTAAATTTTAGAAGTTGTGGAAGACTTCTATTCAAAAATTTGTAATTCTATAGTTAAAGAGGATCACCAAGAAAATACAACACAAGAAAACCTCGTAAGAAATGTTAGCTTGAAGGATCTGCCTACTATTACCAAAGAGCACTATATTTATATACAATATACTGCTCTTTGCTATTACTGAAGATGAAGTCGTACAAACCCTGCGACATATGAAAGCAAGTAAAGCTTCGGGAGAAGACCAAGTAACAGCTGATATGATTATAGAAGGTGGCAATAAATTAATTAAAATAATAGTACAATTATTAAATGAATGTCTACATTAGGTAAAATACCTGAATCATGGAGCAGTGCCACAGGATATTATCATATAAACTAAAATTAGAACGTTATCGACCTATAAGTATTTTTTCACATTTGTACAGGCTTCTAAACTGCATAATTACAACTCGTTTAATAACGACAAAATTAGTTGAGTAACAACCGATGAAGCAGGCTGGCCTCAGAAAAGTGTTCTTCACGACAAACCATTTATTAACAGTAAAATTAATAATAGAAAAATTTAACGAATATAACCTTCCAATCTACATAGGATTCGTAGACTATGGACATGATATAAACATGGGCTGTACAATGAACACTAACAAGAAGTAATATAGACAGTCGATATGGACAACTCGTACTAGGAATAACAGTGCCACCGCCACTTATTATGTGCACACCACTAACAAAGCGCCCTTAGAATGAAGGAATTTTGGAATTGAATTTTCACAGTATATTGAAACATAATAAACACAAGTCAATTTATAAATAAGCTTATCTATATAAATACATTTGAATGGTTGTTTAGGAGATTCCTCCTTTGTAGCCGATTAAAAAGAGGGGTAGAGACGGAGATGACTTAGTCATCTGGGATACGCAGATGACATTATCGTAATAGCAAACGACTTACAAGCATTTCAAGAACTGGCTTAATGTATGATCACAGGAAGTGGGACTATCGATAAACCTAACGAAAACGAAAGTGATGTCAATACCGTGCTACGCGAAATCCTCTTCTAATTTATCGCCTGTCGTTACAGTACCTTCTATTTTGTGGAAATAGTAAATTACATTACTATAATTCTTTCCATATTTAACAAGAGTTCTAACCGCAGACAAATCTTTTTTTTTGAAATGATGAGAAAAGCGTGGCCAACTGGATTATCACCTTAAATAACATCAAGGCAACAGTTAATTAAAATTAAAGTAAACTTGATGCTATAAATTAGAGGTAACGGAAAAAGATTTAACCTGATAGGCATTTATCACTCTATATTGTATTACATATGATGGATGATATCAGAATGATATTATTACTTCCGGTCGTACTTATTACACGCGCATTACAATTACTTGTACTGGATGAATCTTTTCAATATTAATTACCTCTTGTACAGTTAACAGACGCACTTTATAAATAGGGGAATTCTTCTAGTGCCAAATATAAAAAGTTACATGCGTGTAAATTTTGTATAAGCGAGACTGTTGATGTGTATGCTTGAAACACATTAATTTTGTAGCCTTGATAGTGTTCCTTGCTACATTTTGATTAATTAATTAACATTTTACATAAGCGCAGTAAATACTGCAAGCCTTCTTTGAAAACAAATCGTTTCATTTTGGAGGACTACGGCGTGGAGTTAATTTATGGATTATTTTCTAAATTCAGCAACAGGAAATCCTAATCTAACCTAAACCTACAAAGTAAAACGAAACAAACCCTAATGTAATCTAGCGCCAATCGAACCTTATTTTAATTTAACTCTACCTAACCCACCTTAAACTAAACTATCATACAAACTCTTAACATAATTTGACTTGGTTCGAAACCAGCGCAGCTTAAGGTGACCTAAATCAATTTTATTTATCCCCAAATTGGCCCTAACCTAATTTAATGTACCCGAACGTAACTGCAACCTAACTCTAATCAAAATTAATCACAACTTAATCTATCTGTATCTAATTTTATGCAACCCCTTAATTTAAATCGGATTTCGCCGAATTTGAATACACCACATGAAGTGATAACATAATTTTTCATAATATTTATTATTATATATGTTACGACCTTTTTTGTCCATTCATACACACTACCGTGCCACCCCCCCAAACCGCTTTAGAATTACTTCAAGGGGATGGAGCCGTCCCTTGCACACTAACCATCATGCAACATATGCACTCTTAATTTAACTAAGCGAAATGTGTGGCAGCGCGCATCCGCACTGCTCCACCGAGGTCCCTGAATATATTACGACCTAAGCTTGCAATTGGTCTTTATCAGCATTGGCCGAAACGGGCAATTCAAACTGTCTTAAGCCCGAAATTATTTTGCCGCCAGTTGTATTTCGAGTTTAGGTTCACGTAACGACACAGGTGACTTGGTCTTTTCTGGAAATAAGTGGAGATGTACTTGATGCTCATGGCGCAGTTAGGGAGGTATAGATAAAGCAGTTACAACTGACAATAAAATGGAGGACATGAAAAGAAAGTTTAGTAGTAATATAGAGATTCTGTTGGATAAGAAAGGTAAGCTTCATAATTATATTAAAATCATATTTTAATGCATGGAGGATCATAATCTAACTTTTTCATAGTGTTATAATTTGTTTTTTCAGCTAATTACACGAAAGTGTTTACTAATGAAGTTTATGGTCAGTTAATTAGTGAAGTCAGAACAGCAAAATTTAAGCCAAAAAAAGAACCACTAGATTATCGTCGGTTAGCAAGATTTGACGTTATTATCGTAGACGGTTTGGAGAAACTTATACAACCAGTCACTACAGGAGAAACAACAATTTTGTATTATTTAGAAAAATAGTAGTTATTCAATGTGCTTCATGAAACTCGTCTGAATATGATGGACGCACTCGCATGTTGAAGGAATTGCAACGAACATACAAAAATGTTACAGAAATCGGGCATATCATGATGACATACGTCAAAGTCCATATGAAGCTTTGTTTGGCTCTAAAGCAAAAGTGAGACTCAGTGATTCGTGCTTTCCAACAAACGCGATTGGTTCTCCTAAAGCTGAAGATGATGTAAAAAATTGGAAGTAATAGATGAAACAAATTTTCGTGACGATATGTACAATTGAACCTACTAACTTTGTGTTATGTTTATTTAAAAAAATTGCCGCTCTATATGAATTAATTTCGTAATTTAATTGCCTCTTCATAGGAATTAAAATGTTATTTTAATTGCCATCTTTTCATGATGGTTACAGTTTTCGTTATTATTTTCTTTTAAAGATTAAGCTATGTTGATAGTCCCTTTGTAAGCGAAATTGCCGATTCATGTTTTGTCTGCACCTAACTTTGGACGCGTTCTGCGAATTTACGTTTCAGATTTTTCTAGAACAATTTCACCATATTTCGAAATATGTTGCAACCCTTTTGGGGGAAATGCAGGTTTGCGTGTCGCGTGAAGTCAGCCTTCGATCTTCGCTGAACTCCGCTCTTCCAAATTCCATCAACGGGAGCCGTAAATAAATTGAGTGCTGCAAGTGCCGGCTTGGGTTTTTTGATGGGTATACCTTGTGTAATTTCTGTTTCGCTGTTTTACCATGAGGTGAAGACAGAATATCGACAATTGTCTGATCTTATAGAAGTACGCTAGGATTTTAACCCAGAAAAAGCAATTCATTGCGAATTAGCCGATCGCTTTTGGCGGATTAGTATCGAGCCTATTCTCTGTACCTGCACATTGTGAAGCTGTTGCGATGAACGCCCATTTCATCCAGTCTTCAGGGGCGTAGCTGCGGATTTTCATCATCATCCTGTTCAACGCGTCGAAATTGTGCCTGCCTGTATCAAAATTCAAGGTAAAGAACTAAAGTTTTGTGTTTTGTGAAAAGAAACCTTACGAACTAACTTGCAAAATTCAACGTAATTGAACCCTTTTGTTGGAAACAAGAAGCGACCTTCAGTCGCCAATTGTCTTTGTTTGTAGTACAAAGTGTAAGAAATATTTTTATATAAGTATACTGTGTTATGCCTGTAAACCCCGACGCCTTTGGCCACGTAGATGTTTCAAGAAGGTAAATATCGTGCGCCAACGGCGGCGACTTTTGTTTCCTGAACGTTCAAATATCTTTTGTGAAACTGAAAATGCCATTGACTGTTGTTATGTTTATTTAAAATTTGCCGCCCTGTATGAATTAATTCCGTAATTTGATTGCCGCTCCATAGAAATTATAACGTTATTTTAATTGCAGTCTTATTTTTGGTTACCGTCTCGCTATTTTGTTTTGTCAAAGTTGAAGTTTAAGCTATGTTGATAGTTCCTTTTGTGTCGAAATTGCTGATTCTTGTTTTTCTCGCGCGTGACCTTAAGTACTTCCGAGAACTCACGTGTCCCTTATTCTGGCACATTTCATCTCATTTCGAAATATGGTGCAATCTTTTTGGGAGAAGTGCAGATTCCCGTTTCGAGAACAGGCAGTCAACTTTACACCTTTCCTGGCTCCGGTTTTTCCGAAATTACATCTTAAGGGAAGGGCCGTAAATAAATCGAGTCTTGCAAGTGTCGGCTTGGGTTTTCGACGGGTATACCTGGTTTAATTTTTCGTTTCGTTGTTTTATTATGGGGTGAAAACAACACCTCGACAATTGTCGAATCTTACAGAAGTACGCTAGGATTTTAAACCTAAACAAAGGCAATTCTTTGGGAATTGACCGATCGCCGTTCAGCGGCTTAATTTCGAAGCCCAGCGCCTGTTCTTATGCTGCTACTATCGTTCAACGATTAACAGCTTGTTGAAATTAACTTATTTTCCTGTATCTGGAAATCGCCACTACATTATGCCTATCTCGATATAAAGTAAACCATCCACCGGAATTCAAGGTAAAAATCCAGTTTTTGTGTTGTGATAAAGAAACCTTTTTTTTTGCTTGCGTTAACTTGCAGACTTCAAATTTAACTTCATGTAAATAAAAAGACGACCTTCAGTCGCCATATGTGGTGTTAGTTGTTAAATATAAAACTACCAGATTATATTCTGTTTTATTCTTGTGAACTTCAGCGTCCCTGGTGTACGTAGCTGTATGAAAAACGTAAATCCCGTTGCACCAGTGGTGGCGAGTTTTTTCGGAACGTTCAATAATTAAAATTATGTAATCCGAACTTATAGCGTTATCACTTGTTGTCGTTTTCTTGTACTGTCATTTTTAAACAATTTAATTATATGTGTGTTAAAAATTTATTGCCTCTTATTGTGTCTTTTGTATTTGGTTGTGTACGAATTTTGCAAGCTTAAATATGTAGGAGGAGGCACAATAAAGGTGAGTTCCGTTCCCCTAAGCTGTTGGCTTCTCGGCCTTCCACGAGGACCTACAATCAGCTGGATTTGGAAGGTGGCGCCCACAAATTTTGACTCGCCATGTACACAACTAAAGATTTTCTCCCATAAGCGATTTTCACGAACTCCCCCTACTCCCTGCGCTAAGCTGTAAGCCTTTTTCCATCTATCTGGTTACGGGTCATCGGAAAAGTACGATTGGCCCGTAACACTGTCATAATTTTTTTGTACCGTCATTTCCAATAATTTAATTATATGTGTTTTAAAATTTACTGCCTCTTTCATTATTGTGTATTTTGTATTTGTGTGTGTACGAATTTTGCAAGCGTTATAAGCAGAAGGGAGGTGCAATAAAGGTGAGTTCCATTCCCGTAAGCTGCTGGCCTTCGGCCTTCCACGAGGCTGTATTTGGAAGGTGGCGCCCACTAATTTTGACACACTGTGTACACAACCCGGAAAATTTCCTCCCCTAAGCGATTTCCGTAAATCCCCCTACTCCTCTGAGCTACGCTGCAGGTCTTTTCCGCCTATCCGGTTACGGGTCGACTAAAAAGCGCGTTTGGCCCGGAACATCTGAATACAGAGAAAACACAGATGAAACCAATAACTTTAACGAAAATGAAAATGCATTCGAAATTACTAACAGTACCGATACTGAAAGTATGAAAGTTATTAAGATTTATCAGAAGCAGATAAACATCAAACGGAAGAAAGAACATGAAAATGTAAAAATTCATATTCTAAAATACTGAAATTAATCGACAGAAAATTTTCACCAATCAGTGTAGGAGACAGTGCAAGAATTCGGGTTCCTGGTGTAAATCGAGGTCGTGGTTATCCAAGAAGGATTTTAAGTGTTGTTTTAGAAACACAGAATGGTTTTTACAAAGTTGGCAGAGATAAGGGAGCTTTGAAGTACTTGTATTGCAGAAGCGAATTAACAGTGTGCTCAGAAAAACTTGTTACTGTGGATTCTTTCCAAACGAAGAAATTTTGTTGCGTCAAGTATCCTCTTCACAGCCTCAAACAGGCGGACAAGGATACACTCAATATTATTGTACCCTAAAATGTAATTCAAATAGATGTAAGTATATAGCTAAATTTTTTCTTTGTAATTCAGAGTGTCATACATCTACAGACTACTGCAACAAATAATGAAAAACTTTATGAATTGTTCTTTTTATTTTGTTTTTCAACTTCTAGTACCTATAGGTAGGTTCGAATGTCATTCTTGGATTTGTTCTACAATATTCTAATTTATAATATATTTGCTTTGCGTTAAGAAATAAAAGTTACTAAAAATAATTGTCCGTCAGATTGTTTTATTTGTATATTGGCCAGACCAAAGTAGGTTTTATTAATATTGGCCGGTTCAAACTCAAAATATTAATGTTTTATTGCTATTTCCATTATGAACCAATAATTTTGGTCTATACTAATATTGGCCGGCTATTATTAATAATGAAAACATTTCGTGTTTGGGCCGTAACATATATATTGCAGTGTTATCTTATCCCTAATTGGTTAGTCAAGCTTAAAGTCTATTAGTGGAGTTAGTATTTGAAATAATCTATTAAACAATGATTGGGACCGATTTTCTTGTAGTCTTGTCATTTCCGATGGGTTTTGTCTTCTTTCTGCTGTTTGGTAATTATTTCAGGACTGCGGGTCTGTATTGAATTGGACTTGTCAATGTGCTAGCTTTTGATGATTTTGCCATGACCTATTTGTAGTTTTTCATCTGCAACCAGATTTGATTTAGAATTTATATGTTACTTAACCTAAACATGCATAAGAATGTGCGTTTCATGTGTTAGTAATCTTTTCTATGTGAAATGTTGTCATGTTTAATTTAACTAGAGTATTTTAGGAACACATTTAAGTGTTTTTATAGTTAAATTAATTTTATTTTAATAAGAATGGGTAATTTTAATAAATGTAAATACTTGTTTCGTAAGGGATTACGTATTAGAGTTGTATGGGGTCTCTAAATGTGTGTATTTTCGCTATTGTTTTTGTATTTTGACGCATACAAAACTTAATTGTAACATGCAGAATATCAGATTATGGAAATTTTAATCTAATTACTGATTGGTTGTTGGAAATCAGAAATGCCTTTTTAGTCTGGAAGCTCTTTCAATTGTTTCTTTAAATTTTATTAGTTTCCCTAGCAACCAGCTAATAATAATTGAATGTTTGTAGTTATTTTGCACGCTCAGGCGCTGTTCCATCGTGCAATTTTGTGTTAACTGTAGCTATTTATGTAAGTAAAACGTATTTTGAAATTTATTTGTGGATCGAAGTTGTTTTAACAATATTTCCCGTGGCCGAAATAGCGAAAATTTCCATAAAAACGTGTCTAATAGATTTGTGTGAAACCTGAAAATTAAATTATACGAGAAAAGTTTCCTTAATTTAAATTATTTAACTTTAATGGAGCCAATTAATAAACTGTTATACAGCATACGCTCGATAACGTGAACTAATTCAGACCCGAGTGTGTTCACATTATCGAAATGTTTACATTAGCGAGCGTGATTTTATTAAGAAGCAAATTATTAAAAGAAACGTTTCATAACACAATTAATATTTTTTTGCTAATTGTGTCACTCCCGCACCTAGTGCAACCTCGTCTATGATTTTCACTTTGTCACTCAATCTTAAACACTGTCTTTTATTGGATGTGGATGCCATAGTCGTAATGCATAAACTCATGCAATATGCCCGACTTAAGTTTAACAACGACTAAAATGAAATCAGCGCTGCTCCTACAAATAATTTGCTGAGAGTCACGCATGTACATTAGAAAAACAATAAAAAAATAAGTGTTTACGTTATCGAGCTGTACAGGTTGTCTACGTTATCGGGTGTTCCATTTGATCCTATAGTAAGAATTTTGTGTTTACATTAGCGCGATGTTTTCATAATCGGGTGTTTACGTTATCGAGCGTCTGCTGTAGTTACTTTAAAAAAGAAAAGTCGACGAAGAAATAAAATAAATGTACTTAAACGACAAATTAACATTTTAAAAATAAACTGACGCTACGATTGGAAGTTATATTTTCTGAAGTGCTTCAGCGTCTTTATAAACATTATTTCGTCGTACTCAAATTGATGGAAACAGTTAATCTGCGAGTTGAGGTTATGATTGGTGAAGCGTAACGATGTCAGAATTAAAGTAACTCTTCGTGCGATTTTTGACAATAATTTAATTAACAATTGGACCAAATGTAATTGAGCTACATCTACTTACTTGTCAACAGGAAATCAAGAAATACATTCGGTTTTTCCAAACGATTCTGTAGAGAACAGGATACAGCACCGGGTGACTTTCAAAGCATGCAGCAGAGGCGCTAACCCATTTAGGGGAGAGCACAAGTGCATCCGTAATAAAGTTAGTGGTTAGTGGTTAGTGGTTAGTGGTTAGTGGTAGAGTGGTTAAATTTGTTGATTGCTTGGTTGTAATTACTTCATTTGAAAATTCATACTACAATCTTTTTTAATGATTCATTGTGGTTTCGAAGTTGAAGGTCAAACAGCACAAAATTATTTTACAGCATACTTAAGAATCTTGAGATTAGGAGGAAAGATAGTTGGTAGTGAAAACCGCCCAGATCTGATTAATAATTTTAGAAGCACTTTTGATGATACATATTTATTTAATGAACTACAAATTATCCCATAAGGGATACATAACAGCAAGTATTTTGCTCGCACAGAAGTGGGGCCAATTAATAAAAATTATAATATTTATTTTTATGTTATGTTTATGTCAATTATGTGAATAATTTCGTTACATTTTATATATAAACCTAAATATATAAATGTACTGACTTTTCTAAATAAATAAAGCATTATTTTGATTATCGGAATGGAGAATGAACATTCAAAGATGAAGAAATATTGCAATCCTCCTTAATAATTTCTCCGCCCATTTTAAAGCATTTAATTCTTGTTGCTTTGATGCGACTTTGCAATATTGTCTTTTATTAACAATTAGGTACAGGTTTTTGTTAGTTTTCTTGCAAATGCTTTAAGTTGTATTACATGGATTGTCATTACAGTTTTCGATATAATGCTTAATAAATGTACCACTTAAATAGGTCTGTAATTAAATAAATCACTGCTCATAGATATAAATTATTCATGAATGTATTACTGCAAAGGATAAAACTATTACGAAACCGAAGCTGGATTTAAAGGTTTTACACAAAATTTAGATGTAAATTCATACGCAGGTGCAGAATTATCTAAGAGTGATGGCTACTGTTATGGCTTAATAGCGGAATTTATCCTTCAAATTAAAGGAAAATAATAGTAATAATAGCAAAAAGGAAAGTTGTTTAATTTTCTCATAAATTTACTAAAAATATGTAATCATTAAACAAGAAATATTTAAATAAGCGATTGATTGGATATATTTTTGTTTATATTGTATTTATTTATTACTTAATTTACTAGATCCTGTATTCTATATAAGTAAGTAAAAGAGAATCACATTACGATATAATTTGACGTAATAATGATACGCACTGCCCGAAGCACTTCAAAGACTTCATTAAAATAAAAATAAAAAATCGATAGGTTAAATATAAACGATTGGCATTTGCGCTTGAACGAACGTATCTAAAGGAACAATTACAGGAACCAATACTGGCGAAATAAAAAGGTGGAGGTTAATAAAACGGAACGATTCACAGACCGACGAGCTTTTATTTAGGCTCCCATATGAATGAAACTGCATAATGATAAAACTGCAAAATTTCGCATGTTGGTGAAGAGTAAGTGTAAATAACATCTATTCAAAACGCCCACGCCAAGGTATTTATAGTCCCATTAACTTTTGTGTACCCTCTACAAATAGACAACATCATGTGCGGCTCGTAGAGAATTAAAATCTTTATATCGTTGCCATAAAACTGTTTTATTGTTTGATAAATTGATATCGGCTTTTCAACGCGTTTTGTCTGGCCTATCTGGGTCGGAAAACAGACAAAGATTCACGCGGTAGATATTTTTCGTTTTATTTAAACGTAGGGAGACAATACTTATGGCAATAATTTGATGTTCTCCGTAATGCAATGAACGTAAGTTTTGCAGTTTGTTCCAGTTCTTGTACTAAAACTCTTATTGCCACAGGAGTCTAATTACAAAGCTAATACACGAAAACTCTGTCATAGAAATAATATAACATGCATTGCCATTTGCAAAGAGCTTTGCTAAAATATGGCAAAAGTCCACTGGAGTTTTAATGCAATGTAAATGTGATATGTGCTTCCTCTAAATTTTCATATATTTACATGTGACTTTCATACGCAATTATAAGATAGTATAGTAACACATAAAATGTATGTTAGTGAATTCGGGAAATAATTGGAAATAGATGCTAGCAAGGAATTTTAATTTAATGTAACGGTTTCACCAATTTCATTCAATTGCATAATTTTTCTCGCGTTCTTCAGTTTAGTTTTCTATTTTATCTATATTGTAAAGTGAACCCGCTTTCATGTAAAGTAAGATATAAGTAAATTATTTCTGATAAAATTGGACCATGGAAAGCCATGCACATAGTTAAACTTCATTCAAACATATGGGTCGTACCTGAAGACTAACGAGCAATTCAAACCTGGACTAAATCGGAATAAACGGCAATATTATTATCTTCTGGCATTTGTAAAGCCAATGGCCTTCAACTTCACTATACTTGGAGTATTGCTTAAGGTGCAATTATCTCGTTCACACTTAATAAGACATTTACGTTTGTTGCAAAGGTACTCACGACGCAAAAGAAGCTTCCGAAATCAGCCTCTACTGAATGTATGGACCACTTCAAAGGGGATTCCAAAAAAAGAAATGGGTATTTGGACGTTGCGACAGCAAGGTTACACTGGGGTGGCCAGACGTTCCTATTTTTTGGGATTTGTTCCTATTTTTGTTCCATGTTCCGAGGTCTCCAAGATGTATTTTGAGACAAATGTGTGTCCCGATTTTCAGATACTCATAATTTTAGTTATCGTATAAGTAATTTATAATAAAATGTTGATATTTCCTAAACGTCGTTTAGAAACTTTTCTTAACGCTTTTTGTCTATTTTTGTCTCCACGTAATATGTCAAAAGCTTTGGGCGAACTCGGACACCAAAATCAGAGATCGGATTCTATCGCTACTACTCACGAGTGCGTATAATGTCAAATGTGTGCACCTATGTGCCGTACACGACTGTGTCGACTGTAGTAGGTACTGTACGTTAACGATCATCGAATCACTGTACATATTTTTTGGATAAGATGTAGATTAGGCGAAAGAAATCATCAAATATCTTTATTTAACAATATTTAATAATTTACGAGATTTATTTTTAAAGGAAGAATCATTTACATATATTTACAACGTAGGTTGACGCTTTGGAATGTAACCTGGTCGGAAATATGTCTTAACGTCTCTGTGACGCTCTCAATTAGCTCCAAACCTTTGAGTGTTTATACGTTATTTTTGAGTAGCATTTCACTAATCATGTTGTTCGTCAATTCCGTCGATGGCGAGGTGATTAGTTTTATAAATATAAACAATATTACCCCAGCTTAAATTGATTAATGCTACTTACATTATATGAAGAAAGCGCGATGAACGAGGCAAACGTGCGGAAATGGTGTCGATTATTCAACGAAGGGACAACAAATTTGCATGATAAAGCAACATCTGGACGTCCAGCTGTCATGATGCATATATTCGACAAAACAGGAGATTCACAATAGATGAGTTTCACGCGGCTTTTCCTAATGTTTGTTATTCTGTTGTCTTAGTCAACACCTTTATTACTAGAAGATTTATGCAAGGTGGGTCCCAAGAATGCCGATACCAGAACACAAACAAAAGAGTATGGCTGCTTCTCGGGCATATCTTGGTCGTTGCCGTACAGAAAATAATAAATTCTTAAATCGCATAGTAATGAAGAAGAAGAAGAAGCATAGTAATGAGGGTCTCAATACATACCTGCAACTAGACGACAGTCTCTCGAATGGCACTACTCACATACTCTGACCAAATGCAAAATGTTCAAACAAGCAGCTTCAACCACGAAAGCAATGGCAACAGTTTTTTGGAACCAGAAAGGCATTTTCTTGATGGATTATCTGCCTCGCGGTATTGGGCCATCCTTCGTACACTGCGGATCTGGCACCATTTGACTGTCATCTTTTCCTGATATTGAAGGAATTTTTTTGAGTGGAAAATGTACGTAGACCGCTGACGACGTCCACCAAACTGTCAACGGCAGATTCAAGGAACAGGCGGCAGAGTTCTTCAACGAAGAGATTGTCAAGCTCGTTTTCCGATTTGAACAATGGTTGGATGTCCATGAGAATTATGTTACAAACAGTTTAAGACATATTTTCATTATAAAATCAAGGATTTTGAGTTACTATAAATTCTTCTCGGTTTATGACAAAACGATTCTTACTTAAAAAATGACTCTCGTATTAACAAGATAAATTTCTGATAACATTATGATGTATTGCGTAAATGTTAAAAAATAAATGTAACTGATAGAATTTGTTCTTTCAGTCGTAATGTCCCGATTTTTAGTTGTACCGATTTGGCTACTTTAGGTTACACCTTCATTAGAAACTAGGTATTTATTCCATGTTGTTTGGGAATATTGGTAACAATACGATTTTAAGCATGAATTACAGTTGGGGACGTAATTGTATAAGGCCGCTCTGACACCGGTGCAATAAGCAATATGCAACTTTCAATAAGTAAAAGAAATCATATTTTGATGTGCTCTCACACATACGCAACAAACACTGGTGATACTGTAAATGTAATGAACCGGTAGCAATTTCATATTCTTATAATGATGTTTTGATAAACTAAATATTGAAATTGTGAATACGTATTTATTAGCCTTATACTATAAGTTTAATGGAAAATTACAAGTATTCAACTCCGAGAAAAACACTTGCACAATAAAAATTATCGTTGTGGTTAACATATGAAAAATCTATCTTTCAATGTAGTAAATACATTTGCTCGCGGTAAATCCTTTAAATATAAATGTTGTTCGTGGGATAAATATAAAACAATTAAGAAAATTTAAAGAAAAGTATATATTTATGTAAGCGAATGAAAAAAATTCTTGCCGATACATACTATCTACTATATACATACTACGGGTTAAATTTTTCGACAAACTTAAATAACATTAAATCCTATGCGCGATATTTGTAGATTATCTTGCCTTAACTTGCCACAAACTAACAAATCCTCATAGGCACCTGCTAATGTACAATTCAAATAATACCATACCGAATTGAAAGGATTATTAATTGAATCGCAATACTGGAAGTCTAACATATTTCATGATTAAGCAAAGACTTTAATCCTAAAGCTAACATTACGGCTTGTATTTTGAAATTTATTTGGCACAGCTGCCTGTAGAAGCACCAAGTTGGAATAATGTGTAAAAGGAGGTACTACTAGTAGTTTATTTGCATTTAATCCACATAAACTTTGGTTTATCACAAATAATTTGCGAGCATAATTTTAGTTTTTACGGAAGCAGCTGTTAAATGAAAAATTCATTTAGTTCAGAATAGTTTGCTGCGACTCAGCTCTTATATACACTAATTATTTCTAATTTAAAAATTGTACGCGTAAATAGTGCCACTATCTCATTAAGTGCTTTTATTGTGAATAAATTAGTTTTTGTTATGACAATCGTGCGAATCTATCTAATCTGTTACAGACAAAACGTGTCAAGCGGGATTGTCAACATTTTAATCAAACAGATCAATACTACAGTAATTTAATTGTAACAAATATGAGTTTTATGGCGTGCGTTCTCAGCGGAGTTAATTTACTAATTAAATACTGATAATAAGAAACTACACCAAAAGTACTCCAAGCGAATTTTTGATATTGTGCAAGATTGTTTTAATATTATGAAACATACGTAATTCGTTACGTAAATAGGAAAAAGTAACTGCACGGATTTAACAATCACTACCTATTTTTGAATGACGTTTGCAACTATACAAGTTGAAACATAAGGTAAGAAGGAACATGTGAGAGGACTGCCCAAAACAAAACATCTGTAGTAGAACACTCGAGTAACAATATAAATCAAGCTGGTAAAATATTTCGAAGATATTTAACTGAAAGTAGCAAAATGGTGACTATAATTTCTTTCATTTGTTTAAAAGATATTTTTAAATCAATAATATTGAATAAAACTATCTTTCCAGTTCAGTTAAACTGTTCGGAACCTTGGAGGTTCACCAACACCAACTCCAGTTATTTTTAAATAGTTAAATTAACAGCATTAATTTTTAATGTTTTGTATACATATAATATATATATAACATATTTTGTTTAACACAGATAATAGAAAAAAGAAGGGCAACAGCAAGAGAAACACATCTTACATTTATAGATCTTACAAAAGCTTACGACAATATACCGATCCAGAACTTTTTCAGAGTGCTACAAGAATCCCCATTAACGGAACTGTAATAAAAGCAATCCAACAACTGTATGACAGTGCATGTAGTAGGGTAAAAGTGCGAAAATCACTGTCATGTACATTTCAAGTAACAAAAGGACTACTGCAGGGATGATGTGCGTCCCCGATACTATTTAACATCTATCTTAACATGGCACTGAAGCAGTGGAAGATATTTTACACACTACACTATGGACATGAAATACATGACCAGAAAGTTAGAAGAAGAATATTCCTAATGGGGGCTAACAATGGACTTCAAAAAGACTGAATATATGTGCATAGGCGGCCCGACCCAAGATATCCATTTATACAAGGGAACAAGGTTAAAAAGCTGCGACAGCTGCCAATATTTAGGAACAATTTTGAATAATACAAGTAGATACAATGAAATGGTCAACATCAGAACAAACAAAACTTGAAAAATAGCTGGCACTTTGAATACGGTTCTTTAGCAGAAAGATATAAGGAAGAAAACAAAAATGCACATATATGAAGCTATGGTTAAACGCACACTGCCTTATGAATGTGAGGTATGGCATATAAACAAAAACATGGAAAACAAATTATTATCGACAGAGATGGACTTTCTTAGAAGATCAGCACGAAAATCAAGACTGGGACATATAAGAAATGAAGAAATCCGACGCACAGTTAAGAAAGAAATAACAATAATTGAGGACATTCAACGAAAGCAGTTAATATGGTACGGACATGTTAATAGGATGAATGAAAATAGACTGCCGAAGATAATAATTGAATGGGTGCGAAATGAAAGGAAGAGAAGAGGCCGTCCTAGAGAAACATGGAGAAAAGGAATATCAGATGCAATGTCTCAAAGAAACTTACAAGATGGTGATTGGGACGACAGAAGAAACTGGCAACTGGGAACTGGAAGGCGACCACATTCACTGTGAAACCAGATATAGATAGATAGATATAATATAACCCCGTTTACAATGAGATATTCTCAAATTTATATGTAATTCATCTGGTTGTTTCAGTAGCTGCCGTTAATATGTATATTGTACATGATTGTACGAACACCTACTACAGAAGCAAGATATTATAAGGGAAATTTATAAGGGTACTTTGTACCCAGTAACGTACATATTTCGTTTTGTATTAGTTAATACATGCTACCTACATGAGTTTACACAAACGAAACTAATAGAAAGCTCAATACATTACCAAGACGCAAGTACAAAACGTTACTTGGTATCCGGAAAGTCCACCGACAGCAATTCACCGACGGAAAGTTCACCGACAACAATTCACCGATTGGAAAATTCACTGACTGGAAAATTCACCGACTGGAAAATTCACCGACTGAAAAATTCATCGACTCGCAATTCGTCGAAAGGAAAATTCGCCGATTCTATAACTGATCGTTGATGATGTATTACAAACCATGAAACGTGGAAAACGGTTTTAAGCTCATTTATTTATTTCGTATCATAAAGTATAGTCAATATTTCTAAAAAATTGAAATGTGCTGATTTTGAATTTATATGCCTGAAAATAATAATGATGTAGGTACCTATATATTGCAATTAATACACATTTTATTGAAATCATTTAATTGAAAAAATACTGCTGAAATATTATTAACTGACCGCGAAGTTTGTTAAATTTATTTATGATTTATTCGATTGTCTCCGTTTTCGGAGAAGAACCTGTTTATCAAAAATACTCTGCAAAACGCTTTAAAATGCTACCGACACTAAAACCTTGCTGGCAAAGTACCTCCGTGTTTTTCTGTGTTAATTCAGTCAATTACTGCAGTTCTTATGTATGAAGATCTATGCTTTTCTAAATAAATGCATTCTATAAAATTTGTTTTTCTGTAAGTATGTAATATTATAGTAATTATTCTGCTCTTTAACGTAATCTTTCAAATATGCTATTTGTAAATAATACTGTTTTAATTTTTAGTAGAAGCCTAGATATTTTTATATCGTAATAATAAATTTTAATAAACAAATCATAATAAATAAAATAAAATAAAATATTGTTTTCAATTAAATGATTTCAATAAAATATGTTTTATTCGAAATTTACAGGTACCTACATCATTATTATTTTCAGGAAAATTAATTCAAAATCAGCGCATTTCAATTTTTTTAGAAATATTGACTATACTTTATGATACGAAATAAATAAACGAGCTTAAAACAGTTTTCCACGTTTC
>JABXWE010021155.1:0-31654 GCA_014611495.1 Limonius californicus | reverse complement strand
TGATCTTTTAACAAAATTTTTAAAATGTATGTACTATTGTTTATTGGTGCTCTTTAAAATTGTTTCACTTTGTACAAAATTAATTACTAAAGAATAAAGCATTGTGATATTTTTGGCTGAATTCGTCTTATTAAATAATAATTATAAATTGATAATTTAACAGCCGTGATACTTAAAATTTATATTCTAAAATTAAATGTTCCATTTCCGAGGTTTTTGCTCTACCCGACCCGTAATGATTGATTAGCCACCCTGATCATACAGTAATTTAGCACTGAATAATACAGTCCATTATATTTACCAAAAAATTTTATATTTATTTATTTATTTATATATATCACTAACATTGCCAAGCAGAGGGGTACAGTTGTAGTGCAATTGTTTGCAGAGTAGTCGGTGAAATAATTGTAACGGTCATTATACCATAGGCATTCAGCTGACCATCTGTATGGTAGTTTTAAGAATATATCTTTTTTATGACGCTCTTTATGTCATGTTATTAAAACAAAATTAAATAACCTAGTATTGATAAATTCTTTATTGGTTATTTATTTATTTATTTAGCGTATGGCTGCATATTACACATTTATATTAAAAATAAAATCTACTGTATAAATAAAATAACAGCTATAATAATAAAATAAACACCTAAAAGTATCGTTACGGAAAAGTATCACAAAGGTTTGTATTACATTAGCACAACTTATGGTTGGTTAATGTTGTATGTCAAGCGCAGTTATCCATTGAACAACTCTTTGGAGCCGCTAAATGCTCTATATCTGTATTTATAGGCTATGTGGTGGACTGTTTGCCTTTCAACACCGCAGACACATCCAGGTGCGGTATTTAGACCCCATTTGTAGAAAGCGTCAGCACATATCCCATGATTGGTGCTGACTCTGTTTAGTGTTGCCCAGGTTTTACATGATAAATCAAACCCTTTCGGCTGTTGTTTTGTATCTAATAGTCCATGCCATTCCTGTGGGGCTTGTTCGTTCTAATCTCTATACCAGGTTGTATCGCTATTGTAATTTGTATCTAACAATTGTTTTGCTGTTATCACCGTTGGAGCTCTAAATTTGAGACGATAAAACTGAGTACTTACCAGTGATGTCATTGTAGATTGGGAGAAAGTGGTTTTCAAAATTGGTTTAGTGTTTACGTAGAAGAGCACTACACGGATGCCAGATACTTGTTTAATTTTGCTGTGCCGATTTTTTTCACATGGGACTGTTCATCCAGACATAAGAAAGGCACTCAGCAGCAGAATATACCAATCCAAGCGTTGACGTCCGCAGTGTCGATGTTGATGTGTCCTAAATGGTACTAGTCAGTCTATGTAGGATATTTTTCCTGGTCCTTAATTTGGAAGCACCATTGGTTAGGAGTTTCCTGTACGAAAGTGTTCTGTCTAAGGTAACTTCCAAATATTTCGGGTTGGGGTTATAAGGAAGTTTTACACCATTTGAAGATACACTCAGGGTGGAGTTGCCATTCTATTATTCAGATGGAAACAGCTCCTAAGCGCAACACTGGAAATATTTACTGAGCGTTTCCATATCTTCGGTGAGTGTGTTACACAAGACATTCATCTCGCAGTGCTGCGTGGTAATGGCTAAGCCACGTACATATGCGAATTGCATAGGTGCACTGCGACTAGTGTCAGCTATGTAAACGTTATACCACAGAGGGGACAAAACTAATCCTTGTGGAAGGCCGTTATTTAGCTTTTTTGTGCGGCTTGTCTCATTATTCATCATTAGCTGTAGTGTTCCATTGGTTAGCATGCTATTGACAAGCGACGTCATCTTTGTGCATTTGAATAACTGAAGTGTCTTATAAATAATCCCTGTTGTCCAAACTCTATCATAAGCTGCTGTGAGATCCTCGAACACGAACTATTGATGTAAACGCCATTTCAAATAGTTTTTTCTACTTAGTTAAAAGAAGAAGAATTTAAATTTACGGTTCTCATCCTGTTTTCCCATAGAATATCCTAAACCACCATAAATGTTTTGTGGTACAATTGAATCTAGTATTTGAAACAGCTATTTTGTAGAAGAAAATATGAAATATGAAATTCCCCTTTTTCTGTAATAGTTTACAATTTACACTTTATTGCGAAGCCTCGGTCACACTTCGGATGACTGATACTACTGTTAATTGTTTTCCTAACTATCATAATGTTATTAACAAATACGCTGTGCCGAGATGTAAGTTATTTTACTTTAAATAAGTACTTAATGTAATAAGCGTAACTGATTACTAATCACGTAAATATTTATAGTTCTGGGGTATAACTCAGACCCAGTGAGAGCTACATCAGCTGATACATTTCGTCCGCAAAATTGTTTTCGTAATGAAGGTGGCAACGAAATTCTGCTGCAATAATATAATCACACTGTAAACTTACTTGCAGGGAAAATTGTATTGTGTCCACAATACACATATGCGGCAATATAATTTTAGGTATATTGAAGAAAAAATTCAGAAAATATGTTGGAAACAAAACTTCCAAAGGAATTCCCCCGAAAAAAAACGGAAAGCGGACACCTAAAAAAGTAGCGTAATTATTTTTACACGGCGGTTCTTACTCGAAGATAAAATCTTCTGATATTATGTTACGCTTAATAGGGGCTGTAGTATTTGTTACACTTAAGACATAATTCGACAAAAAACTATATGTCAGTGTCGCCGGGATCACCAGAGAACAACAACCAATATGTAAAATAATATAATTTATTTATCCTTACTCTGTACATTGCCTACAGTAACTTAAACTAAAATAATATATTAAAACACTTGCATTAATACATCTAGGTACAGAGCCATTGCTATGTTTGGTTCTCTTGGAACGTGAATACTTTTACTGGGAAAGCCCTTCAAACACCGTGTCCAAAACTATCAGAACTGTACTGTTCTGTACTATCCTGTGCTCTATCCTTAACTGTATTATTATCATTTTGCAGCCATAAGCAATGGCCTGCTTCTTGAATTACCCTTATCAAGCGTATTTAATTATTTCATATTGCCTAATTTAATAATCAAATATACTTCAATATAGCTGAGCATGGTGACATCAGTATTTATAACGTAAATGGGCATACAAATTATTGAGGCCAACATTACGAAAGCTATGGAGTAATAATATTAGAATTTAGAATTTTGGAATTGGGTTCGTAACATGAGTCCCTTTTGGCAAACGTCGACCCGACGTTTATTACGCTTGAGCGAGTTTACAATGAACTAATCTAAACACATTAAGAACAAAAACTACACTTTACAGTTCAATAACACACAAAAAACTCATAATGTCAATGTTAAAAAATTACAATTCACTATTCACAAATTGTATTTTCTTCTTACAATCACTATAATGGTACGTGAATCACTTCCATCGGTATGTTCTCGCGGTAATGCACTGCAAGCGGAAATTTGAAAAATCAGCAAATACACTATCGCACATTCCACGTTGTTTCTTCGCTAAAAGTTAAAGTCGGCGGTTTTCGAAGTATTTGTTAATGAAGTTTCTAAATTACTTCACGGAGATGATTTCTGCCGTTGCTGCTGCATGATGATCCATTTAAATTTTACAGTAAGTACTTGTTAGCATTACTGGTTCATATTTGATGATTTCACACAATAAATGTTTGATGTCTGGTTTTATTAGTAAATTTGCAATTGGTTGATGTAGTCACAGAAGAGATTTGTGGCAATGTTAAGGAATCTTTGAGGATGGGTTGAATATTAAGTTGTGGAAATTTAAATACGCGGATAGGAAAGAATTTATATGGAATTTACAAGTGTAGGTATGGAAATGGAGTAGATTATCTAAAGTTGATGGTACTGGTATTTGATCGTAGGCACGTTGAATTGCTCTTTATTGCATATTGGGTGGTGTTACGGGCCAAACGAGCTTTTTCGTCGACCCGCAACCGGATAGGTGGAAAAAGGCCTGCAGCTTAGCTCAGAGGAGTATAGGGAGTTCGCGGAAATAGTTTACGGGAGGAAATCTTCCTGGTTGTGTACCGAGTGGGTCAAAATTAGCGGGCGCTATCTTCTAAATCATAGCTGATTGTAATCGAACTCACCTTTATTGTGCCTCCCTCCTGTTTAGAAAGCTTGCAAAATTCATGCACACACAAATACAAAATATACAATAATAAAAGATGTAATAAATTTTAAAACACATATAATTAACCTTTTGAGAGTAACTGACGGTACCAAAAAATATGAGAGCAAGTAGTAATATTTTACTCAGTACAACAATCGGTTTAAAGAAACGTTTGATTAAGGGGGAGCTCGCCACCTATGGCTTACGGTATTTAAAATATTCCAACAAATCTACGTGGCCAGTGGCGTCTGAACTTACAAGTACAATACAGTATGTGATTTCTTTTTACCATTAACAACAAACAAAAAGGAAATAATGACAAACGACGACTGAAGGTCGCCTCTTGTCGCATTAAAAAAAAAAGGTTCAATCATTTAGAATTTTGCAAGTTAACGCGTACAAGGTTTTTTTTCACAAACACAAAAAAAACTAATTCCTTTACCTTGAATTTCGGCAAATGGAACTGATAGCGAAGTAGGCACAATTCTGGGGTTGTTTTCCAGAAAAGGGAAAAGGCGGACGACTTCTTCAGAAAACTTTGGGACGAAATTTTCGTCGCAGCATCGGCACAGGTACAGGAAATGGGCTCGATACTAATCCGCCAAAGGCGATCGGCAAATTCGCAATGAATTGTCTTTCCAGGGTTGAAAACCAGTGTATTTTCTTTTCAATCCGACACTTGTCGATATTCTCTTCACCCCACTGTGATACAGCGATACGAAAATACAAGCGATGGATACCCATCGAAAACATAAGCCATCCCTGCCGTACTTAATTTCTTAACGCCCCGCGTAGATGGAATTAGCAGACCGGAGTCGCGAAGAAGTTAAGGCTGACTGAAGAGCTAAACGTTAGGTGAACATGCGTTGGTCAAAAATATTACACCAACTTGAGAAATATGATGAAATAGTTCTGGAAAGATCTGAAACGTAAATTCGCAGAAAGCGTCCAGGGTCAGGTGCAGACAAAACATGAATCGGTAATTCTAGCCTACAAAGGAAAACTTCAAGGGTTTGAGGAATGGGCCCCTCATAACTCAATCTTAAAAGAACAATTACGAAAACTGTAATCAACATAAGAAGATGGCAATTAAAATAGAATTTTAATTCCTATGAAGCGGCAATTAAAGTATGATTCTAATCCAGACAGAGTGGCACAAAATCCAATGAACATAACAGTGGTGCTGATAATTGAACCTTGCAAATTATTTTTGGAAAGCTTACAATGGCTGGGGGATTTCCTGTGATCGGCGTATTTCCATTTTTATTATTACTGGTGTGCTGCAGGCACCTTTTCGTGGTAGGTGTAGTTGCATGCGTCGCCTTCTGACTTGGTGTAGTTACATGAATGCAGGGGCGGATTTAGGCATGGTCTTTATGGGCCGCAGCCCCCTTCGATGTCAAAAAAATAAAAATAAATACAATTTAAATTACATGTTTAAGAAAAAAATTATACAAACATTTTTCTTTCTGTAACGGCTCACATTTGCGATGTTTATATTCTCACAGACAGTTGAACTTTTGGACATTATGCCCATAATTTAAATTTTGGATCAATACTCGCGTACATATTTAATGTTAAATGTAATTGCTAATTAATATTAGTTGGCGTTTGAAAGTCACGCCTCATTGACGCTCCTTCACACATGTTTATTTTTTTTATACAGGGTCTGTCCTTTAGGAGTAGACCTAATTTATGAGGCAAACGAACATAAAGTAAACAACAACTTTCTTATACAATGAATGGAATTGTAAGACAACTACCCACTCGGTAGTTGAATTTTGTATTTCCATATTTAAAACATTCCTCTTCAGCGTTTTCTTTCAGCTATTTATCTCAGGTAAATAGGTTCACAATATGTCTTTGAATTAGTTGAACCTCAAGTGTACAAGAATTTAATGCCAGCTGCCTTTAGTGCAGTCTGTTCTTGTGATAAATGGTTAGTATAGTTTAGCCAATAAACTTTCCTAAATTATTACTCCTTCTTTTTTTGCTCAAATATACCCTCGCCTGTGATATTCTACACATAGCCTTGTTAACTAAACACTAAATTATGGAAATTATTTATTTAGTTTGGTTCTTCATATTTTCTCTATAATTAACTTATTTTTACGAACATTATTAGTTCCAGAATTAATGGGGTCATAAAATTAGTTGTACTAATATTGGGGTACATGTGCAGTAGGTTCTCACGTTCCAACACCCACTGTTTGGCCTGTAAAAGCAGAAGCAAGTTGTTTTAAAAGTATTCTTGATCTAAACGTCAAGAAGCACAGTTCCTTTAAAAGTTTCCTTAACCCTGCACCTACCCAGCGCTTCGAGGTATCTCAGCTGCAGCGTCAAGTTCCATCATTCACTTGCCCAGCGCTTTGAGGTATCTCAGCAGCTTACGGGTTCCCTTGACGATTGCGCTTGGAGGTAGCTCAGCTGCAGCGTCAAGTTCCGTTAAGCATTCATTTGCCTAGCGCTTTGAGGTATTTCAGCAACTTACGGCTTCCCTTGACGATTGCTCTTCGAGGTATCTCAGCTGCAGCGTCAAGTTTCATTAACCATTCATCTGCTCAGCGCTTTGAGGTATCTCCAAAGCAAAAAGTGCCTTCTCATGCGTTTTTCGAGATTTGGAAAAGATAACAGTAACAGGGGGCGAAGTCTGGACTGTACGGTGGATATTGTAATTCGTTACATCCGCATTCATCAATTGCTTCTTTAATGATTCGTGCTTTATGCACCCTGCAGTTGTCGTGCGAAGCACAGTTTTCTGTAAGGTCTTTTCTCGCGTATAGCTGCTTTCAAATTGATTATTGTTTCTTTGGAGACATTCCCTGTTATAGTAGACCCTTTTGGCACTTACTCAACCCATAAAATCCATTTAGCATCCCAGAAAACTGTGGCCATCACTTTTCCCGCTGAGAAATGCGTCTTCGGCTTCTTAGGTGGTGGTGAGTCCTTATGAAGCCATTGAATGGCTTTCCTCTACATATTTAAAGTTATCAAGTCTTATCACAAATCTAATTTACAAATAGTGATTATGTACATTTTAAATTAAGCAACCTTGGAACAACTAAAGTATAACTAAATTTATATGCACTGAAAATATACGTAGACGTTTTTGGATCAATACATTTCCTTCTAAGAACGATAAGATTTAAAATGCATTTAAAGTTTTTCTATTTGAAATCTATTTTGTGTTTGATTTTAGAATTCTCAATTTGTTTGGACGTTAAATCAATTTAATAGTCGTGCCATCGTTTCCTTTGGCGGTTAAATACTACAATAACTATGATTATAGTGTTTCCATCACAACAAGTTTTTAATACTCTACAGATTTGAAAACAAAGATCTTAATCCTTAGTGCTTAGATCACTTTAGAATAGTAGTTTTTAATCGGGATATCTTTTGTGATAGATTTGCGCTTAAAACTAGTTTCACCTCTCAAGTGGCCTTCTTGGTTGTTCATTACACGGCATTTCACTCTCATCAGATTTAATATACATTTTCTTAATAATGTTCTAATATTTCGGGACTATTAAAACGAAGAATATGTGAAACACTATTAATATATTTGCAAAATATAATAATTTTATGTGAAATAAACTCGCAGTTAATGTTATTTGCCATAGAGGAGATAGTAATTTTTTTATATACTTAAAATGATGGAATGGTACATTTTATTGAAAGTAAATCTTTCAAAACAGATAGTATTGGCTAAATCATACTTACGTGGAACAGTTTCTTCAAAAAGTGAGTTTTGGACGTCTTGTAAGTGTAGCAGGAAAGGTATTAAGCAACTAATGCAAGGCACCGAAATTGAGATAATATATTTCTGGTTCAAGACATGTGGATAATGTTTGATATGAAGTTCTAAAATCATCTACTACATCTCCACTGGTGTTAGAACTAACCCAAAAAGGGAAATATAGTGAGGGCCAAATATAGCCTGACTGCAAAAAGATGTTTGGAAAACCACTTCTTAGATCTCTCCCAATCAAAACCAAACCAAACCAACATCTACACTACATTATCCTGAGACCTCCTTGGGAAGAGAGATATATTTAAGCAAAGTACCAGGAAAAACAACAGTGTCAGTTAAACTACTTGTATATAATGTATAAACCAAACCAGTCTGAATATATACCTTGTATCTACCTATAAGGGACTGCATCAAATTAAATATCAAGATTAAATACGTTTGATCAAAATTCTTCGTGTGGTAACTGATGCCTTATATTACATCCCAAATAATGAAATTAAAATTGATTTGAAAGCATTATCAGTGAAAGAAGTGCTATACCAATTTATCTTATTTGATTTTATTATACATTCTGAATTATGGACTACTGACAAAAATCTTCGTACACTTAAGTTGTAATGTAGCCATGTTGCCTTCCAAGAGATATCGATCGTCCATACTTCAGCACATGGGCATAAGCATGAGAATCTTTTCTATCTCATGTAAAGCGGCCGGAAATCCATTATCCCAACAGGCACCATAAAAACCATCAGGTACTGACTGTGGATAGCTACTACGATCAGACTTTATCGCAATTCTTTAACAGCGGAAGATGTTAATCAAAATCCTTGGTTCTTACGAAAAGATCGGAACCGGAAGTTACAATATTCAGAACCCATGGTCCCTTTCTATAAGGAACAGAATTTGGTTGAGGTTGTTTTTAACCTTGAAGTGATTTCTTCATACGAACTGCAGGGCTTTCTCTCATCACACACTGTATGAACTATCATAATGTTTTATGCTGAAATGGGTCCCTATTAATGCCACATTAGAAAAATTATTAAGATCTTCAAAATAGCAGAATGCCTTCGTTCGTTACATGCTAGATGAATTATCACAACCCTTATCATTGTACAACATCAATTACCACGATCTTATACTTCCCTAAACTGGACAAATTGTCAAGAACCTCAGCAATACAAGAGCTTTTTGCTGCTCACACACTATACATTCTCAAAGCGCCAAAAGCGACTCCTGTTAATACTGTGCCAAACAACTTATGGACACCTTCAATATCACAGAAAATTTCCATTTTTCAAACATTTTCTTTTTGTTTACTCAAAATGTTTGCAAAATGAGTGAAATACATTATTATATTAGTATGTGATAGAGAAGGAGTTTGCCTAGTGGCGCACTTCCTAACCAACACATGATATCTGCCATATGTGGCTTCTTGGCTTGGAATTAAAAGTAGCTTAAAAACGTTGTGGCAGGAATAATGGATCGTGGAGTTTCAGTCTCTTCGGCGGTTACTAGTTTGCTTGTTAAAGGTTTGGATGCATTCGAACTCCTTGATGGTTCCTTTAATAGTACTAATTTGAAGTTCTGGATGGCTGAAGTGGTTGGGTAAATGTTAGTCTCAGCATTTGAATTGAAATCGTTGAAGTATAGCAATGTTTGAGTTGCTGCCTGCTCACTGGCTTGACTTCCATAACATCAGATCTGTTTTGTGGCATCTTAATTCAAGTCAATACTAAAATATTTTTATGGTAGTGGATTGCCATTAAGACTATCCGGAGGGCACGTTTATTGTAAAAGTGGCGTGTACCAACTTTTGGATTTGGTTCCGATACGACATGTTTCCATCCATTTTTCTTTTAAACGGTAAAGCAATTTGTAAACTTTACAACTTACAGAAAATCCCAATGGGAGGTGGCAAATCGGAGTAACTACAAACAGCAGAGGACAAAGATATTAAGAACGCATGTGGTGGAGTCAAGAAGAGTTGAAACAACAAACCAAAGAGCAAAGTAATTAGGAAGAAGGCAAAAACATCAGAAATAAGTTCAAACAATAAAATTAGCTGAATAAAAGAAGGGAAGTAAAGTATCAACTAAATCTAAAGAGAAGTTTGCATGATGAAATAATGAATTTTTGAGTTTAATCTGAGTGTGACGATATAGAATTCCACGATAAAGAAGTTATCGAGTGCAGTAGATGTTAGACTATGGATTATGGGACATGTGAAATCAGCAAATGTAACTGCAATTTGTATTTCTTACAATTATTATATGTTAATTTTAAGGTTCCGATGTTTAATAATTAGCTTCTAAAAATTAATATTGCATGACCTTCGATCCAGACGCAATTCTTGATCCTATTTCAAAGTTTTTTTATTTCTGCAAATCGCATTACAGAACTTGCTGACGTTTTGATGGGTTAGGAACAGATACAACTGTACTTTTTTAAAATCTAGTTAAGCCAGTTCAGCAAGTCTTCCGTATACATGGCTATATTAGTTAATTTACTTTGTTTAAGCGTTAAAGGGTTATCTAACTCCTATCACGGTTTTTGCCATACTACCTAATGGATAATAGAGTCTCCTGGGGAGCCTTTTCTTTAAGCGTGTGCGCATGTTTGTACTGCCGGTATGGTAGTGAGCTGATGCGGGACACACTTGTAGATTTTCCTGATAATGTTTGTATAATTTCGCTGTAAATTGATTAACACTTGGTATTTTGAGTTAACGGTGAATTAATAAGTTGCGGATGACCCATGAGCACTGACTACTATTTTTGGAACTTAAAAACGTTGTCCTCAATTATATATACAGGGTGGTCCACCGAAAACTAAAGAGGCGTGTTGTGCGACACTCAACCTCAATTCTTTGGAAAACGCCCGAACACGTCAAATTAATTTGCTAGAGGGATATGTAATACGTCTATTTCCGTTCATCTATCTCCATCCCCAAAGTGGGAGTAACTTTCACTCTAAACATTTTAACAAGGGACATTGTAACGATGCGCCCGCTGCTCATACGAGACGCAAACGTTTCAATATTTGTTCACCTGGGTATGCTCTGGAGTTGTCCAGGATTCAATTACACGAATAGGCTTGAAAACAATAAAATTTTATTAAACTGGTTTACCCTTATGTACACATCATTTGTTAAATTAAATAAATGCAATTCCACTGTCTAAATAAATGTAATTCTACTGTATAAATCAATTTATTAGATCCTGGATACGCCACTGGGTAATCTTGGGTACTCGACTGGGTGAGATCCTGGATACGCCACTGGATACCTCTTGGTAGTCTCACTAACTCGATACGGGTCACGGGAACTGCCCACAGCTGATCGGTCGGTCGTGTGACCTGCGGTCACCGACACGTACACCTATACTATCAACACAGACACTACAATTAATATGCTTTGCGGGGACAACCGAAACGAAATTCCCTTGTGTTTTAATCAACGGAATATGTGATTAGTGATCGTGAATTACACCTTTTACAGCGTACGAATGTGTGTTTTAATGAACCCAACGGCGGCCGGTCTCGGGCAAGGCTCCCCAGTACTACAATCGCCGCAAATCGCTTTCAGAATAAACAATCTGTATGTATGAATGCAAAACTTTACGTTATTCTAAATTCAATCAGGTGATTTATCAGTAAATCATTATTCCTGGAATTCACTCAATCTACGCGATTTGTAACAGCGCCGTTAGCACAGATAAATTCAACCTTGCTTCGCTTTGTTTATTACTATTATAATAATCTGGCTTTTATACTGAAAATTTCGGGTACACGGATAATTCTCTAATTAGCGCACTAAAATTCCTCCAGTCTTGCTAAGAAGAAAAGGACTTAATTTTCATCCCACAAATTTGCACAAATTAATTCTCTGCGACAGAATCTGTGGATAGTTTTGAATTGTTCAAAGTGCTCCAAATCAATTCAAAATTCACTAACGGGACTTACAAGCATTTGGCGTTTCGTGAAATTACTCCACGAATCAAGACAAATCTTGTACAGGGTGTTCAATCAACAACAGTGGGTATTACAGTTGAGATACGGCACCAATTCGAACACTGATTCTCTCAACTATAATAACCTTTATACAGAATTATTTATTGCTGTTCTCTCAATTCAAACACCGGAGAATAGTCGATAAATATGTCTGCACAGGGAAAACGTACTACAGGGCACTCAAATAAACAAGCAAAACAAGTTAAATTTTTATCTCCACTAACTTTACTGTTAAAAATGTCCTGGCAATCCTAGCGTTTTCGAACGGCGGTACGCTGGCTTGAATCGACCCCCAAAGGCTACCTGCGATCACTGTGCACTGGCTCGCTGCACTTCGGACTCGGTCACTGGAAAATCAAAATAATTAAACGCGTGAATACAACTGTAAAACACTGGAAAAATATGAATTGACTTTTAGGTAATTATTAGGAATTGTTAAACTGATTTCCACTATTCTGGTTATTTACAGGAACGGATTTTTTAAACACTGGAAACTTTAAGAATACTCTTAAAGAATGCGGCGGTATATTTCTGACTTTTGATGGAATCAAGAGCCAGGAAGTAAAGATAAAGATGATTTTAATGGCTGGGCGGGCGGTTTTATAGGAGCCTATTTTCCCACTTCCGTCATGCGTGCTCCCCTCTCGGCTGGAGAAAGGGACGTTTGTTCTCGAACATTTTATGTCACGGTGGTTCCAGATGTATGTTATTGAAACGATTATCTTCAAAATGTTGTTACTTTGTGGACTTGGTAATTAAAACCAAATTATTCACTGGACAACATTTTCGGCCCGTTACAACATCAAAAAATATATCATTTGAAAGCTAGATGAATTTGCTTTAAGTTTCGGATTCCGACCACAGTTCCCGAGGAAATGTAGTCCAATGTATCATGGTAGTAAATGTTTGAAATCAGCACCAGAGTCAATATAGTAATAAAGGTTGTGTCCAAAATGCCCATTATGAAGCATTTGTGGAGTGATTAGACGGCATTCGTTGATTATATACGGTTATAAATCTTATAAGAATTGGGTTGGGTTGTATAAATTTTACTCTTTAACTAACCTAACAAAAAGAAATGGCAGACCATTCAATAGCGCATCTTCTTCCAACCCGAAAACCTTCGGTCCGAATACTGTCGAACAACCAGTGCATAATACGGAGAAGCTCTGTCCTGTTGGAATATCAAATGAGCTTCGATGTAGTGATTATCATTGTCTATAATACCATTTAACATTGAATCAATGTTGTCTTGCAATAATTTCGAGTACATCTCTCCAATTAAATTGCTAGGTAAGAATAAAGGCGCACTGAGACAATCGCCAAAAATGTCAGCCCAAATATTTAATTTTTCTGGGCGCTGAGTATGTGTTTCGTGAAATATTCTCGAATTAGAATCTGACCAATTATGCAATTTCAATTCTTGGAAAAATCGACGTTAAAGAGAAAATTTGTATTATTTATTCACTTACTATTATGGAGCTTTCACAGCCTTGTAGGCCTATCGCTTTGGTATGCCGCAAGGATAAGCTATTATGCAATCCCCAACAGGGCCTGACTCTATGGGTTACCGTGTTGGTGCGTAACCGTACTTAACCTGCCTTGTGTGAGGTGTATGTTTGTGTACACATGACCTTGTTACTCCGCTAGTGCGATCGCAACACGAGGAGTGCTATTAATTTGATCCCCAATAGCAAACGGAGACCGAACCCAGTACTGATCACCCAGGGAAGTAGAAAAATTTCCGACCCTGGTTCGACCATGATTCGAACCGGAAAGCGTTTGGACTATTACGTCCAAAGCTTGGCTCTCTTACTACTGAGCTATCCCGTCCCTTTATCTTATTTTATTTATTCACTTATAGCCTCACAGAATTGTTAACGGCGCCCAAGTCGTCTTTATTAAGTTCTTATAGAGATGAAACTTGTGGTGTTTCAAAATTCGTTGAATTCTGGTTCGATTAATATCAGCCATTTGCCTTGAACTCAACGTAGGATCGACAACAACGTGATCCAGAAGCGCCACTTCCACTCTCCTGAAGCTTTTCACTAACTTCGAGGCATACTTGCAATGATACTGGTGGAACAGTTCAGCGTTTCTACTGGTACATTCATTGTTTCTCAAAAAAAAAACACAATAATTTCAATTCTTTCTGAAATCGAATAAACCATTTTAAATGTTCAAGGAACATGACGTTGACAGAAAAAGAACATTCAAATGTTCACGCCAACGAATGGTTAACCAATGCCATTCCATAAACGTTCCAGAAACATCTACTACCTACCCTAAATCTTTGCACTATATTTTCGTGCGAACTAACACTCGGAATCCAAAAATAAAACACTTCTGTAAAGCACATTTATCGAGCTTTCAAATGCTGTATTTTGATACCTCTTGCCATTTAAAATTCTTAAGGTGAACATTTACTCCAATTGAATATACAGTCTTAGTCTTTCTTTTTTCCTTGTACTTTCCTGTATTTCTTGTCAATATTTTTCTGGGCATTCTTAGTATTCTTATTTTCATGACGTGTTCGAGCAGCGTAATCTTTGTACCTCTATATATGTTGAATGTCCGGTTCCTTATTTATTTCTTTTAGATCTTAGTTGGTTCTGTTGCTTCGTCCACTTTCAACTTCCTTTAATTCAAATATTCTTCGTCATATTTTCTTCTCTCCTATATGGTTAGCTCTTCTTGCTCCCTGACGTTGGATGTCCAACAAGTTTGGTTCTATACTCTCTTCAATTGCGCCTTGACATTGCTAATGGAACTACCCTTTCTTCTTTATATTCTGCTTGCATCCCAGAACTTATTTAGCCGCATTATTGATCGATTCTTCAATTTTTTCCACTATTCGTCTATATTTTTCGCCTAACAGTCTTCCTATTTTTTCTTCCATTGTGATAGCAAATAATCGCTTTCCTTAATTTTAGTTCAGAATCTTTAAAATGTATTTTGTACTTTGTCTTTTGGCTAGTACATTCGTTTTAGAGATTTTCATGGATTAGGAACGGATAAAGTTGTACTATAACCTTATCTTCAAAATGCTGTCTCCAATTGCAATTTAAAATTTAAGTTCTGGCTACTGCCCCGGTCTGCAATATATTGTTTCATTTTAATCTAATCTTCACAAGGTATGAAAAATCTCACTTCAGCTTTTACACAAATCGATATTGTAGTTAACGCCAACAGTAGCGATAAATATTTAAAAAATGTTACATGTTTCTAGAGTTCGATAATTAAATTACATTTTTCTTGTTCGTAATAATAACTATTATATATAGAACCGCCAAAACTTGATAATATAATCTCTTAATCTCAACTTCAGATTGAATACTTATAGATAAATAATGGTATTATCTGTGCACACTTGCAGTTTACAGTCGCTTAAATAAATTAGTTAGTGAAGTTTCGGATTCGTATTAAGAACATATACTATGTTGCCCTCGTTTATTATAGCCACTATTTTAGTGCTGTGTTTACCCTTTCAAAGTGCACCGTTCGCAAAACATGAATATTCATTCGATTTTAAAAATAACACTTTACCAGATCTATCGACAAATTGCCAAAGGCCATTTGATATATCGTACAAAATACAAAATGTAACTTCCTTAAATATACCTCGGTGGAGTGCGGATCCTGAAAACAATTACGCATTCGTTACGTCTAACGAATATGGGTGCCTCCAAACGGGATATTTTATAGTTACAGAAAATTCTACGTTGGATATACCATATTTTATTACTAAAGGTGTAAACGGTGAATATAAACTCCGACTGACTTTGAAGGATTCTGATGGAAATTCCGTCACGCGGAATATTCAGCCAGAAAAACTAAATCAGTGGAATGTTTTTCGAATGGATTTGCCAGTATTTGGAAGAAAACATGTTCGTTATAAGGTGAGAATGCAAAAGCAACTAGTTTAAATTGTAAAATGTAACGAATTACAGTTGCACAGGGAAACAAACTTATGCGGAGGGCAAAATTAAACCTTGAACCTTTCATTTTTAACCAAACATAATGAGCCACAGAAAACTGCACATCCATAAATATTACATAATTTTTGTTATCTATCATAGTTTAATTTATATGGTGTAAATAGCGCAAATGGGGGAATTAAATGTACGTATGTATATTTATCAAACTTTCATTTAAATTGTAAAATATGCACCTAAATATGTTAAAGAAATTGTGTTCCACACAATTTTTAGATATTTTTGTAGAAGCTCCACGAATAACCATGAAGTACGTTAACCTTACTTTCCCAAAAACGTTAACTCTAAATTATTACACTAAATATATATCTAAATATTCAGAAAGCAGGTTGGCTTTCTGTCAGATGAATATCGGGCAATTATAAACGGTAATTTATTTAAAAATAATCGAAAGCGAAAAAACTAATTCGGTATGGGAAAAATTTAGGTGATTATGAAAGTAGGATCATTTATCTTATGTTGAGGTGTGTAAAAACAATTTTCCATTATTTATTATACTAACGAGAAAAGTGGATAACTATAGGCAATCAGTTACAATATAATATTGGTAAAACATTAGATGTTACTTTATTACTACGCTAAAACAAGCTGTTCTTCCAGATGCCTTTAGATTCAGGAATATTTAACGTATGCATGTTCAGAATATATAGTGAAATTTACATTTTATAAGTGTTTAATAGATTTATTTTCAAAATTTGTTTTGCCAGGAGCGTTAATATTTACAAATATCTGAGGCGCAGAATATCCCTTACTTCAGCTAATTCACATCTTATTTTTGTGGTTAGATGATGGACGCTAATATTTTGTAAGGTGCTAATTACTATATTTTCAATATTTCACATTTTACTTTTATGATTAGATGTTTGAAGTCGAAACTTCTGTAAATGCTTAATTACTACGTTTTCAATACCTCAGGTCCTATCCTCAAAAATTAAAAATAACTCCATTTCCAATACCTCAAATTCTATCTTTAAGAATTAAAAATATCTGAGGCACAAGTCATGACATAATTGGCGCAATTAATATTTTAGTTTTGCGGTTAGATGCTTAAAGTTGATACTTTTGTAAATTATTAATTACTTAATTTCCAATACCACAAGTTCTCTCTTCAAGAATTAAAAATATCTGAGGCACAAGTCATGACTTAATTGGTGCAATTAATATTTTAGTTTCACGGTTAGATGCTTAAATTTGATACTTCTGTAAATTATTAATTATTTCATTTCTAATACCTCAAGTTCTACCTTCAAGAATTAATAATATCTGAGGCATAACTCATGAGTTATTGGCACAATTAATATTTTAATTTCACAGTTAGGTGCTTAAATTTGATACATTTGTAAATTATTAATTACTCTATTTCCAATACCTCAGGTTCTATCTTCAAGAATTAAAAATATCTGAGGCATAAATAATGATTTAATTGGCGCAATTAACATTTTAGTTTCACGGTTAGATGTTTAAATTTGATGCTTTTGTAAATTCTTAATTATTTCATTTCCAATACCTCAAGTTCTATCCTCAAGAACTAAAAATATCTGAGGCACAAGTCATGACATAATTGGCGCAATTAATATTTTAGTTTCGCGGTTAGATGCTTACAGTTGATACTTTTGTACATTATTAATTACTTCGTTTTCAATACCTCAAGTTCTGTCTTCAAGAATTAGAAATATCCGAGGCACAAGTCATGGCATAATTGGTGCAATTAATTTTTTAGTTTAACTGTGAGATGCTTAAAGTTGGTGCTTTTGTAAATTATTAATTATTCCATTTTGAATACCTCATTTTCTGTCTTTAAGAATAAAAATATCTGAGGCATGAGTCGTGACTTAATTGGTGCAATTAATATTTTAGTTTCACGGTTAGATGCTTAAAGTTGATACTTTTGTAATTTATTAATTATTCCATTTCTAATACCTCATTTTCTATCTTCAAGAATTAAAACTATCTGAGGCATAACTTATGACATAATTGGCGCAATTAATATTTCAGTTTCACGGTTAGATCCTTAAAGTTGATACTTTTGTAAATTATTAATTACTTCATTTCCAATACCTCATTTTCTATCTTCAAAAATTAAAGATATCTGAGGCATAAGTTACGATATAATTGGCGCAATTAATATTTTAGTTTCATGTTTAGATGCTTAAAGTTGATGAATAAGATATTAATTAACCTATTTTCAAACATTCGGCTTGTATCTCCAAGATTTAAAAATACCTAAGGCGTTGGTGGTGTTTTTGTACAATATTATTTATTTTGTTTTCAAAACTTCGTTTGTATCGACAGATATCTTAAGATTTAGGAATATCTGAGGCATAAATGATCACTTAATAAGTACAATTTACAGTTCAGTTGTGTGGTTGTTGACTTCAACACCATAAGATCTACATACAAGTAGTTGAGCAAATAATTTATCATGTCGTTTCTGTACGATATTATTTATTCTGTTTGCAACCATTTAAATTGTACCAACAGGTATTTTAAGATTTGGAATTATCTGAGGCATAAATGATCATTTTATAAGTACAGTTTACATTTCAGTTTCGTGGATATCTACTTCAACCCTGTCAAATTTAAATAATACCAGTACGTTAACAAATAATTTTTGTTAGATTTAAATTATTCTATTTTCAATAATATAAATTGTACCAAGTATTTTAAGATGTAGGATTATCTGAGGCATATATGATCACTAAATAAGTACAATTTACATTTCAGTTTCATGGTTGTCTACTTTAACCCGATAAAATTTATATACAAGTACCTTAACAAATAATTTATCATATTGTTTTTGTACGATATTATTTATTCTATTTCGAACAATTTAACTTGTACCAGCAGGTATTTTAAGATTTATGATTAGCTGAGGCATAAATGGTCATTTAACAAGTGCGATTCAAATTATAGTTTCATGGATATCTACTTCACCCCAGTAAAATGTACATGCCAGTACTTTAACAGTTAATTTTTGTTAGCTTTTAATTATTCTATTTTCAAAAATTTTAAGTATTTTAAGATTTAGAATTATCTGAGGCATAAATAATCACTTAATGAGTACAATTTACAATTCAGATTCATGATTGTCTTCTTCCACCCGATGAAATTTACATGCAACTACTTTAGCAAATAATTTATCATATAGCTTTTGTACGATATTATGAATTTTTTTTTCAAAAATGCAATTGATTCGAGAGGTATTTTACGATTTAGAGATATCTGGGGCATATATGATCACTCAATCGGTACAATTCAGATTCTAGTTTCATGGTTGTCTATTTTAACAAATAATTTGTGTAAGGTAATAATTCTCCTATTTTGAAACTCAAATTGTATCCCCCGTTATTTTCACATTTATAAATATATGAGGCCTTAACGATCACTCTATAGGTACAATTTACAGTTAGTTTATAGCCACAGGTATGGGTGTTTTAGTCAAGGTTCTTCTAGGTGTTCACCCAATATTTGTCTGTTTTCTGATACTTTATCTTACAGTTTGGATTCAGTTCCTGCATTATATCTTCGTTTCATAACCTGTCATTTTTGTTGCATTTTTTTGTAGTTCTAAGGAATCCCATTTCATGCGCTTGAATGATATTTCAGTCTGTTGGGGATAATTTGTTTAGTTTATGAATAGCTCTTTGTAGGTTATCATCGGTTTGTTTGATAAGTATCTACTGTGTCATCTGCAGGTAGAGTGGTATTTATTGTTTTTTGTTGGTTGAACTGTATTCCTGAGTCAAGTGACTTCTTCCATTCTTTAACAGTTTCGCCGATATAGATATTAAAAATCTTGGGTGGTACATAGCAACCTTATTCTCCTCCTTTATTTGTTAATATTTCTTTAGCCTTTTTTTCCTAGATCTAGAATGATTGTAGTTAGTATTTGCATATGCTTCTAAATGATTTTATAAGGTGTTGGGATTCATTTCTTCTTTCTATTATTTCCCACAGAGCTTCTCGATGTACGTTGTCGAAAGTTTTTTAAAGTCAATATCGGCAACATGTGTCTTTTGATTAAATATTGTCTTCCTTTTATTATTTGTTTAAGAGTAAATGCTGCACGTGTGTGGTTGTAGTTTCTAAATCCCATTTGTTCTTCTAAAATGTGTTCTACTATCACCGTCAATTATTTTAGCGTATATCTTATATTAGTCTTCAACAGACTGATATCTCTATAATTTTCATATTCATTACGATTTCTCTTTTTAAAAAGTTGTGTAACTTTGGCTTTTCTCGTTATACGCGATTTTCAATACTTTCCAACATATATTATACACATGTAGTGATCTTAGGTTAGGTTAGGTGTGGTGGTAGCCCAGTTGCTAGAGCGCTCGCTTTCTGAATAAAACGTCGATTCTGGTTTGGGTTCGAAACCTAAGCCGTACTATGCAGTTTTATAATAATATTGTCTGCAACCCACCATACACAATTTCTCAATTGGGCTTGCAACCGTGCTAAAAACCTTTTCTGGAATTTCTGTCGTTCGGATTCGACACTAAACTGTAGGTCCCCTGTGTTTCTATCTTAGCGCTGAGGAGAAACACGTGGAAGAGAAGAGGCCGATGCCCAGCAGAGGGACGGAAAGGCTGTTGATGATGAGTGATCTTAAGTTAAGTAAATATTCACCGTTTTTTAATGATTATGTGTTGAACTATCTTTATTTGCTTGGTTAAGTTTTCTCATAGTCTTATAGGCTAAGGTTTGTCTTCCATGTACTTACATCTATTTTTTCTACAAGTCTTTTGCAGGATTCTTGATGGCTTCTTTTACAAAGTTTTACTTTGCTTCTTAGGTTTGTGTACATTTGCCTGTTATTTTCATTAGAGTTATTTAAATATATCCTATACGCATATTTCCTATTATTGACTGCTTATTCAATTTCAGGAGCCCATATTTAAGGCTTTTCTTCATTTTACACCTTTGTTCTGCTTCTAAAGTTTTTCTAGCTGTTTGATTAATTATATTTGATATTATACTACTCTTATCTTATGTCGTTGCTGGTTGGAATGTTAGTTAAAAAGTCGTTAATTTATTTTGGTTTAAGGTCTTTGTGTCGTCGCTTGTAAACTTTGTATATGGTATCATTTTTCGTTTATTTGCGATGTCTCTTTTAGTTTTTGCTACCTTGTAAGTAGGTTTATTAGCCGGCCTCGGTGGTCTAGTGGTTAGCGCATTTGCCTTTAGATCCAAGGGACGCGGGATCGAACCTGGCCAATGTCGGTGGGATTTTTCTAGCGGGGAGAAATCTGAAAAAGCGCCTTCTGTCGGATAAGAAGTAAAGCCGTAGGTCCCGTGCCACTGCGATGTGTGACACGTTAAAAATCACTACTGGAGTTGGAAAGGGTGTACAATGGGCCATCTGGTGTAAGTGCATAGAGAAGAACCTCGTCCTAGATCTCGCTCTTTCAAAGCAAGCAAGTAGGTTTATTTGGCATACTGCTAGGGAGTAGTCTGAATATATGTCGTAGCTTTTGTGAACTCTTACGTTTGTTATCTGTTTGGCTGTTTTCTGATTGGATATAGCGTAATCTATTATTGACGTGTATCCTCATTAGTAGTTATATTTTTAATGCTTGACTTTGCACTTAGCACTTTGTGAGTCACTTATTAATCAGTCTTGATACTGCATCTTGCATTTTTCAGATAATTTTAACTTAACTGGATTTTATGGTGTCATTATAGCAGCTCCACATCCGCTTTTAGTTTTAGAAGCGTCGGTATATTTTCTTAGGTTTGGTATGTTGATTCAGGGCGAGTTGGAATTCACATTTGATGAAATCTGGGTCTGCATTTTGTTCGGAACACAGACACAGACAGATGCAGATTAACATTGTGAGGGGAAGAAACATTTTGGAACGTAATTAGGTGGTTGTAGTAGTTGGTTTGGGATAGTTACACCCACTTCGGCTTGCCATTTGTTTATGTGCTCATAGAAAGGAAATATTGTCTTAGGTTGGTGTTGTTAAAGGTTTTTGAATCTATTAAAGAAGGTATTGTGGTAGGTTAAGTTAGATTTATACATTGCGGCATATGTTAGCGACAGTTGCCTTCTTCAGTATTTCAGTGCCAATTCTTCAGATTCACGCCGCAGGACCTGTGCACTAAGCTCTGCTCACATCCGGATTGCTGTATTTTCTGTTGGGTCTAATATTGCGAAAGTAGATGGTTCTATAGCGGAGTATTTATACAATATCTCATTAGTCGAGTTTCGACTGTAATTAATGCGAAATATATGCGGAGAAGTGTAGGTTTATGTCTTCCCCAATTGGGTTTTCTGATTGTCTTCATGATATTGAGATAGTTTGCACAGACGCTGTTAAGTTGCCTTAGATGTGGTGCCCATGATAGCTTTTTGGCTAAAATCCGTAATGGTATTGGAATCTGGTGAACATAGTGGATTAAAGAGTTTCCCAGGAGGAGAGTGTATTGTGTATATATTATGTTTTTAATGAACACTTAGAAGGTTATTTCAGTAGTTTTACGCCAATTGGTCAATTTGTCTAGGGAGTTCTGGGTGGTTAGTTGTGGTGAAGCTATCTTATTTCCTCTGCAGTGCACTGTTGAGTCGTCTGCAAACAGAAATGCGGAACTTGGTGTATGCATATAGTTTGAGATATCGCTAATCAAGAAGAGGGTAACATTTTTAACTCACCCTGGAGAAACCTCACATACTTTCTTTCAAGTTATTTCCTTACCGAAGGGTGTCTGGTTAACATTTAATGAAGTTGTAAATGCAAGTAAAATAATAGAGTCGGCTTTAGGAATTTCATTTGAAAGTTCATCCAATTTCTATTTTATTTAGGTATAAATATTTATTTACAATTTTTAATATTAATAAAATTACAACATAGAATTATAATTACATAAAACACAGTAAAATATACTATTTTTCTGAAATTTCGTTTGTCACATACATTTCTATTTTCTTGGCGATATGTTCTGACATTTTGGAGATACCCGCGGTGCCATGCATATAATCTGTTTGATTCCATAATTTTGATACATCGTTTACTAGGTTGAACATAAATAAAGGTAGTTCAAATAAACAGGGTAATCTTAAAATAATCAATTAAAAACCGAGAATTTAAGCTTCTTGCTTAAGTCACAACCTCTAGGTAACTTCAAATTCTTCGCAACATGTAAATTTAGCTGAATTCGACCGGTGCTTTAATTTAAGCCGAGTTACACGTACTTTGTAAAGTCCTTCTTCTACAAGTACCGTTTTAGAGCGGATAACTGTATAATTTGAAGTAGAAACTACTGTAATTATACAAAACTCCAGCTATTTTCACTCTCAAATCACGATTTGTGAGAAAGTTTTGACCGACAGAATTTATTTGTCTTTGTAATCCCCAGCTTATGTATTTATTTTTGAATGTGATTTTAGACTTACTACTACCCCAGGTTGCCTATTTGCTAACGCTTCTTGTATTTCGCTTTCTAGATTAATCAGATGGTCGGTGGTTGAAGGTTTTCTCCTAAATCCCCTTTATGCCTGAATTAGAAAATTACCATACAAGTCTGGTGTTTATTATCTTCTCAGAGAGACAGCACATGGCAAACGTTAGTGATCTTGGCCGATATTTAGTTGAGTTTAATTTATCCTTTCCGGGTTTGCATATATGTATTGTGATTGCTTCTTTCTATTGTTTTCAAAAGAAGAGCAGCGTTGAACACAAAACAGCTAAAATAATTATTTTTCGCATGCTACTTTCTTAACACGAACTTCTTGAAGTTTTTAATTCGAATGCTACGTATCTTTAACAACAAAGCTAAACTAATAGATAATATCGATGAAAGTAGTTCTTCATCAATAAACTTAAGATATTACTCTATTTAATTTTAATTAATTTTTAATTTAATTTGACACTGCTCTTCCGAATTTTACAGTTGTCAAACACACTTTTCGTTCCTTTTTTGTAAATTCCGTTTCACTTGCTTTAATGGAATACGTATTTGCCGAGTACACTGACATGATTTCGATACTTGGAGAGATTGTTGGTAAATGTAATATATAATAATATATGCTGAACTTTATCCGATATCCGATATCGATACTGTAACCTTAAGGATCCTTGTTCTGTGTTTATCGTTTGTTCGCCGTGACTCATCGTGATCGTCCTAGGTTCGAATCGAGAGTAGTTAAGCTATATGCGTGAAATAAAACACCAGAAAGGTTTAATAGTTTTGTTAAAGTAAAAGTCAACCAAAGATCGTGCAAATAAACTACCCCCGGTATTCAGCTCTTCAGGCTAAGAACCCGCAGGAAACCTTAGCCGGGGTAGTGTATGCGATCTCAAGTAAAAAGATTCCCATTTGAAAGTCTAATTAAATCTAGATTACTTGCAGTTAAACCAAAAGAAAAATGATGAAGCGATAGGGCTGTATACAGAGTGGTGTAAGTTGAAGGATTAAGGGAATTTGAAGCTACAGCTGAGATTCCTCGTAGCGCCATCAACAAGAGAAGCCCGTAAGCTGCTGGGCAGGTAAAGAGTTAATGGAACTTGAAGCTGCAGTTGAGATAGTTCGAAGCGCAATAAACAAGAGAAGCCCGTAAGCTGCTCAATTGGCTCGAAGTGCTGGGCAGGTAGAAGAGTAATGGAGCTTGACGCAGCAGCTGAGATACCTTGAAGTGCAATCATCAAGAGAAGCCCGCAAGCTGCGGAGATACCTCAAAGCGCCGGGCAGGTGAAGGCTTAAGAGAACTTGAAGCTGCAGGTGAGGTAGCTCGAAGTGCAATCATTAAAAGAAGCTCGTAAGCTGCTGAGATATCTCAAAGTGCTGAGCAGGTAAAGTGATAATGGAACGTAAGCTGCAGCTGAGAAATCTCGAAGCGCATTCTACAAGAAAGACCCATAAGATGCTGAGCATGAATTGTGAGAATATAAACGTAATCGCAAAAGCGGGCCACTACAATACGTTGTTAATGTTAGGGCAATTAATGTAAATAATTATTTAATCGGTCCTTCTATTCTTCAAAATCGTCTTAATGCAGAGAATTTCCTACATTTTGTAAATGAAGATTTTCAAATACTATTGGAAAATGTTCCACTGATAATTAAACAAAATATGTGGCACCAACAACAACATTTTCGAGATCGGTGGATTGGTTGTGATCACCAAGGTCATATGATCTAGCACCCTTAGATATTTATTTATGGGGTTATCTAAAGGATTTAGTGGACGATTTAACAAATCGTATTAATCAAGCGGCTATAACTTCAAACGAACACATGCTCCATTGAGTACACAGTTCAATTGCAGTGCGAAGTCATAATGTTAGTAGTGATTATTTTGAACAGTTCCATTAATTTACAGAAAATTGTTAATTCCGATTTGATTCTGCCTGATATTTCTATTTCTCTTTGTTCATAAGTAATTTGTGTTTAGGTACTGAAGAGGATTGCTAACTACTTTATTTAGCTGTGGATTACGCCTATTGGAGATACTACATAAAAAAATTCTCCAGTAACTCTACCTCATCATTGGCAGCCTTTTTGTCCCACTGCTGGCCATTGGCCTCTTCTCTGTCACGTGTTTCTCCTCAGAGCTAAGGTAGAAACACGGGGGACCTACAGTTTAACGTCTAATCCCAATGATAGAAATTCCAGAGAAGGTTTTTAGCATTAAGATCCCACGATTGCAAGCCTGATTGGGAAATTGTGTGTGGTGGGTTGCAGACAAGATTTTTATAAATCAGCGTAGTACTGCTTAGGTTTCGAAAGCCAAAATGGACATTTTACTCAAAAAGCGAGCGTTCTACCAACTGAGCTAGCACCACACTACCTCATGGTGGGGTGAAAATGAGTTGTTTAATAGTAGATTTGTGTTGTCAAAGGCGCCGAGTGACCTAGATAATAACAATTATTTAACAAACATTTTTTAATGATTTTCTACAGCAACTGCAAAAATATTTTCCGTAGAGCATACAGCATGCATATTACACAGTTACCAAATTTCCTCTTCTTTTCGTGCTTCGTGTGAAGAAACTGGTCTGCGAAAAATAAATATTTTCTGAACATCAAGAACCCTAAAAAGTTGTTTCTATATGACGTATGCATATGTAAGTGTGTGGCCGTGGACATGGTGGAAACGGCTGTTCCTACTTTAAAATGTAGGGATTTACTGAAAATTGACGAAGTTCAATAAGCTTAGAAGATAGTTACATATCCGATAACAACTACCTAAATAATAATCTTAACATTAAGAAAATTTAAAAATATATACAACATAAAAATCAGATACATCTCAGGTTAAATTTGTTATGAATAAGAACTAGCCGTTATAAATTCAAATATAACAACAGGCATCTATGCCCTAATTATCAGTATTACTTAGAGAACATTTTGAGAATTGGCGAGCAAATTGCTGTCAAGCACAGAGACCCGCGATTAAAGCGCAGGTGCGCAAACTGTGGTGAGCAAATGGACGGAAGCAAGTAGACGGACATCATTAAGTCCGCACTCTCATCATCATCATAATCATGTGTCAGCGTTATTATTCTATCTTTGGCCGTACGCCTCCCCTAAAATTTTCCAGTTTGTTCGATTGTTTGTATTCCCTATCCACTGTACTCTTGCTATTTGTTTTATATCATCTCGCCATCTTTATAGAGTTTTTCTAATATATTCTTGTTCCCAACTACTCTGCTGCTTCTCATTATTCCTTCTAACATTATATTAAATAAAAGAGGTAATAGCGGGTCTACTTGTCGTAAACCTTCTGTTGTCTTAAAGTTTTGAGGTTCTTCTCCTTCTGTCGTAGCTAGGCTTTAAGTCCGTTTAGTATCATTATTTAATAATAATTGGATAGTAATAATCCCTTCATCGGTTGGAATATATGATTTCTATACATGCTATGATATGTTTGCCCGAAGTCCTAAATTCTATAAAGTCCATGTGCACCGTCATGGCTTCTTCTTTGTCTTCTCTTACATCTGTCTTAACGTACATAGTTGATCTGTGGCTGATCTGTTTTCCATAAAACCACACTGGTGTTTTCCTATTGTCGTTTCAGTAGTCCTCTTTACCCTATTATTTACTATTGTTGCCATAATTTTGTATCCTAGGTTTAGAAGTGATATTGGTCTATAGCTATTGTAGTGCAGCCGGTCACCTTACTTTCATATATTGGATTGATTAGTGTCTCCTTTTACGCTCATGGCATTGTTCTGTGTTCCCAGTTTTTGCTAACTAATTTATGTTTTCCATCTATTAGTAAGTTGCTTACATATTTTATTTTATATGTCTTCTTATATCCCTTTTTCGACAGTTCCTGTATTTTTCTTTTCTTGTTATTACTCTAAAATTTCATAATAACATTCTTCCATTTGCATAATACCTTTTCTTTTCCTTCTATCACGTCTCCCTATTTGTTATGGTACCTGCTGATTTTGGGTTTCTTTCTATGTGTTTCTCTTAAGTTTCTCTATTTCTTATTTCTATACAATTCATTTGCTTCCTCACTGATGTCTTTCGACACATCTTCTCTCATTTTTGTGTTCTCCCTCAGCATCTACATGTTTGGTTGATTAACTAATTTTGTGATTTCCTTGCATGTTTATCATACCCCTGTTTTTCTGCTTGTTAATACACTTTCTAATTCTTCCTCTGAGTTTTTTTTTGTTAATGTCTTCTAGTTTTTCTGTATTCTATTTTTCTTTTCTTTTTGAAATAGCTCCATATTCCAACATTTGATTGGCTTTTTTGACTCTGTATTTCTCTAATTGTATTCACGGTTTATCTTTACATAGACCATGTAATGATCTCAATTAAATCCCACTCGTCTATAGCTCTTTAAGTTTCATAATCTTATTATATTTATCTTCTACCAAAATATTATCTATTTGGTTAATTCTTTTACCATTTGGACCTCTCCATGTTTCTTTATGTATTATATTGTTAATTAAAATTTTTGCTTCAATTTTTAGTTTCTTTCCCAAATACACTAACCACTGTCCGTTTTTATTTGTTTTCGAATACTTAATGTATTATTGTACTTCTGTTCTGTTTCTCACTTACTAACCCACCTTGGCATTAAAACCATCTACCAGGGTCGTTATATGGCTTTTGTAGAGACACTTAATGCAAAAATATAATTTCTCAACCGTAGAAACTGATGGTGTTGTTGATTGAAAAATCATGATAAAAGTAAAACGAAAAAAATCTACCGACAGTGCCCTCTACAATAAGCAGTAATACTTAAAATATTTCTCCCTACCTTTTGTGGGCCCTCTATCTGTTAAACTAAGTAACATTTTCAAACGTGTCAATATAAAGATCTCTTTTTCCGTACCCACCACGTTAAATAAATTACTAGTCCGTAACAAAGATAAAATAGAACTTCACTTGCTTTCAGGTGTTTACAAAATTCTTTGCAACAGTTGCCCGGCGTTCTATATAGGACAAACTGGCAGATCCTTTACCACGAGGGTAAAGGAACACAAAAATATAATTAAAAACAATTTAGTTACTGTTGATCCGAATATTATTTTCAAATCTGCGTTTGCTAATCATTGTGTCAGTAAAAACCATAATATTAACCAAACTTTAGATTTCGAAGTGTTACACATATGCGATAAAGGGTTACAATTAAATTTACTCGAGATTTTGGAGATTAATAAAGCGTTGAAAACGTTTAAAGACAACCCTGATTATATTCTCAATGATATAACTTTTAACAATCTTCCCTACATATTTAATAGTTTATTGTAACGTGTTGACTTTTTTCTGTTCCTCGGGATTTAGAAGTTTGTTGCCTATTTTAGTGTTATATTTAAAATTATTTTTATGTTATGACAGATGTTCATTTCCTCTAGTTTAGGAGTTTAGTACCTCTTGTAGGTAGTCAAGTTTCACACCTCTGTAGTTTGCTTTTGAATTTTGTATTTTTGATGTTTAGATGTCGCTAGTTTCGGCATCTTCTTCACGAATTTGTAGTTGCACATGGCTGCTTTAGTCTTTTGATATTTAATTTAATTATTTTTGATCATCTTGCCCTAAGTATGGGGTTTTTGCATTTTAAATATAAAATGTAACTTTACGCGATATATTTAGCGTTTTCAGAATTATATTTAGTTCCGACGTCGGTTTTTTAATTCAGTTTTTGACTGATGAATTATTGTTTGGTTATGTTTCACATTTATTTCATATTTTGTTAAAACTTTTCCTACCTTTTGGTAAGTGTATACTGCTTTTTCTTTTTCTGACACTGTAGCATTATTTATTACTTTGTAGTCTGAAGATGGGGCGCTGCAGCCTTGAAAACGTTAACGAATATTAATTTTTATTTCATTAATCAATATATTACGTTGGTGGGATTCGACTTTGTTTTATTTACTACGTTAAAGTCGTAGGTCCCGTGTCATTGCAATGTGTGACACGTTAAAAATCACTACGCGGTTTGGAACTACTAGACAGGCAAAATTCATAGTCAGGGTGTACAAGAAGCCAACTGTAGCTGTGACGCATAACAATGCTTGGAAAATCTCCCAAATCTTGCCCAATCAAAATAAAATCTGCTTGATGTACCAAAGGGACTGTTAGTGATTGTAATAACACAAGAGGTAAAGCTAGCCATAACACAAACTAACATCAGAACAATGAACAAAAATCAGATTACGTATAGATACAAAGAAAACCACTCTTAGTACTATCAGCACAAACTTTCTAAATAACTAACAGCTAAAGGCTAATAACTGCTAACATTATTTAAGTATGAAATTACATTTAGTAAAAGGTTTTAAAACGTAAAGCTAAAAAATGGTGAACAACCTCATTCTGTAGTAATGGATATAACTTAAAACATTAAATACGACTATATTATATAATTTGCTTCTGTGATTTTGGAAATGAAACTATTTACTAAAAACGACATAATTGTAGATCAAACTAATTACATCAAAAATCAGTAATATATATGCTTTAGTAAATAAATAATTGTGAGGTACGGTAAACACAGTTCTACACTGACATACAATACCACACAAAAAATGCAGATTATAATACGCATACAAACATTTTAATAGTCTTGAGATTTATTTGTATTCATACTGTGCCATAACCCAAATGTGCAATGCAATGCAATCAATTGCAAGTAATTCATATTAACAATGGAATTGAATGGAATTTACTGATTTTGGCCAATAGAGCACTAATTAAACGTAAACATGTAATGGCTCCCTCATTTAGTTACCAACACTTAATTATTATAACCGTTATTCACAAAACGAATTCCTACAGACATTAACTACATGATATCAATTTCCAGGTAGATATAGAGAGCGACTCCAAAAATAGTATAATAGCAATAAAATATCTCCACGTTATAAGAAGATCTGTAAAACATCAGTATCCTGCTCCACCTACTGCGCTAGTCAGAATTAAACGCTCGTCTGAAAATTATACCTACCAAAGACAGGAAAAAAATCAACTAGAAATCCAGTTACCAAAAACACAACCAAAGCCAAATGAAAATAGATTCTACATTTCATCAGCTTCAGTATCATCAACAACAGTATCGACAACTCCTTCATCTACAACGGAGAGCTCTTCGGAATCGACAACAATAACATCGCCAACCTCAACAACAGTATCGCCAACTCCGTCAGTTACAACAGAGAACTCCTCAGAATCGACTACAGTAACATCGCCAAGCTCAACAACAGTATCGAAGACTCTTTCACCTATAGCGGAGAGCTCTTCGCAATCGACCAAAATAACATCGCCAAGTTTAACAACAGTATCGTCAATTCCGTCAACTACAACCGAGAGCTCCTCAGAATCGACTACTCCGTCAGCCACAACAGAGAGCTCATCAGAGTGGACTACCGTAACATCGCCAAGCTCAACAACAGTATCGTCGCTTCCGTCAGCTACAACAGAGAGCTCCTCAGAATCGACGACAGTAACATCGCCAAGCTCAACAACAATATCGTCGACTTCGTCAGCTACAACAGAGAGCTCCTCAGAATCGACAACAGTAACATCGCCAAGCTCAACAACATTATCGACGACTCCTTCAGCTACAACGAAGAGCACTTCGGAATCGACAACAATAACATCACCTAGTTCAACAACAGTATCGTCGACTCCGTCAGCTACAACAGAGAGCTCCTCAGAATCGACGACGGTAACATCACCAAGCTCAACAACAGTATCGTCGACACCGTCAGCTTCAACAGAGAGCTCCTCAGATTCGACGACTCTGTCAGCAACAACAGAGAGCTCATCAGAGTGGACTACCGTAATATCGCCAAGCTCAACAACAGTATCGACGAGTCCTTCAGCCACAACGGTGAGCTCCTCAGAATCGACTATCGTAACATCGCCAAGCTCAACAACAATATCGACGACTCCTTCAGCTACAACAGAGAGCTCCTCAGAATCGACAACAGTCACATCGCCTAGCTCAACGACAGTATCGTCGACTCCGTCGGCTACAACAGAGAGCTCCTCAGAATCGACGACAGTAACAACGCCAAGCTCAACAACAATATCGTCGACTCCGTCAGCTACAACAGAGAGCTCCTCAGAATCGACTATCGTAACATCGCCAAGCTCAACAACAATATTGACGACTCCTTCAGCTACAACAGAGAGCTCCTCAGAGTCGACGACAGTCACATCGCCTAGCTCAACCACAGTATCGTCGACTCCGTCGGCTACAACAGGGAGCTCCTCAGAATCGACTACAGTAACATCGCCAAGCTCAACAACAATATCGTCGACTCCGTCAGCTACAACAGAGAGCTCCTCAGAATCGACTATCGTAACATTACCA
>JABXWE010021154.1:0-16641 GCA_014611495.1 Limonius californicus | reverse complement strand
GATACATCAGCTGGAATACCACAATTAATAGTAATGTCTATCTATGTAGGCGTTAGTCTGTATTATAATAGATAATAGCTATCTTAAGATTTCTTCGGTAGATAAATATATATTTACTGACAATAAACAGGTGGCTTCAAGTTTAAGTACTGTAAAAATACTGTTAATAATTGACGACTTACATTTATTTAAGTAAAATTATAATTAAAATATAATTTATAAACCTGTTAGATTATAAAAAGTGTTTACGGTCCATCGTACGATACTTCGTATAGTGGGATATTAACTCAAGTGAAGTTTAAACAGTGTATGGCCTGTCAATTTGGTGTGGCTTCTTCGCATTTACATTGTGGACGATAACGTGGGACTTTTTGGACGATACCAGAGCCCTAAAAATAAAAATTACAGTTGTATTAAGTTTGTCGATGAAAGTATAAAATGTTGTTTTAAAAAGGTTTTCTGTTAGCCAAATTATTTAAATATTCTATTGAAGAAGGTTGCTGATTAGTTTTCTTGTTAAATTGTGTTATTTATCTGTCTATAATTATGTTGTTTAATTGTGAAATTTGGGGTTAGATTTAGAATTTGTTGATTTATTTTATGGATAATTGTTTTATAGACTGTAAATGTGTCAGAAAAGTGTTGTTACAATCTTAGGATTGTGTTTTGATTAATTTGATTGTGTTTTTAAGTTAATTTTGTGAATTTAACAATATTTTAAAGTGTAAAAATAATTGTCATGGATTTGAAATTTAAGGATATCAAAATTTAGAGAAAAATTCATAGATTATGATTATGGAAATAGTTTTTTAAGATATTTATTTATAAGGTCAATATTAATTATTTAAATTTTAGTAATTCGATTTTTCTAGAATATTCCATGAAATTTTTCAAATCCAGCATTCTGATTGGTTAATGTGAGCCTCCATCCTGCATTTTTATCAAAAAAGTTGAATTCAGTTCCCAAATAGCCATTAAACAAGACGCACGTTAATTTAATCGGTGCGCATTATAATTCGTATCCATTCTAAAAATTAAAAGTTTGGTTATGTAAACATTTGTTTACCAAATTTCGAATTTATAAGTAAATATTAATTGTGAACAGAAGTTGTGTCTTTAATTAATTATAGTGTTTAATAATAATAAAATTTACCAGTTTATTAAATCCAAGTGTGTTTCTTTTATGGAGATTTGCTAAAAAAAGAAAAGAATAATATTAAATCATTTAATAACTTATATGACCTAATAATTTCAATAGTATTAAAAAGATTTAGAACTTCCTTACCTTAACAAACTCGAACATTTAAGTGAAACAATTATAGTGCTTCAGTGATTTTTATTCACAAAGTATTTGATTGACGAACTTTATGCACTCGTGGTTAAACATGAAATGGATCCTGTCTAGACAACGTGATCATCAAGCAGAATAAAAATGCAGCTGTTGCAGAATTCACAAGAAGTGGTGACTACAACATGGTCGGAGTGACGGGATACATAAGATAAGTTTTAGCATAATTCGATATTTAAGGAATAATGAGTTTTATTTGCATTTGTAATTGACTATCTTACCAGTGAAGCCACAAAACGATTTTTCTTGAGATTATAAGAGTCTATGTAGATGCTATAATTAATAATCTGTATGATTTATGTTAATTAATTTGAGCAAATACTCAAATTTGGCGGTCAACCAGAAAGTACTATTCAAATATTAAATATTTATTATTCATAAATAAAAAAAGATACATAGCAATATATATATTGTTATAAATAAACACGAAGGTAAATTAAATTTTAAAAATTTTTCTGCAACTAGCTATTATATTTATTAATTGAATGATAACTTTAAATACTATGAATATAAATAGGCGCCAGGTGACAAATTTAAACTTTGCCGCCAAATATTAAACAAAATATAAACATCACGAACTAGCTGTCGAACATGATTACTCAAAATCTCAGTAGTCGGATCTGCATATAACGAACTGAATAACTACGAGTAAATGGGTAAATACATGAACTACCCAAACGCAAGCAAATCTAGTTAGTTCAGCACCTTAGCCGGTCTGCGTATTATAACCTATAAATGCTTATAGAAAAGGCTAAGTAACATTCGGCAATTTTAAAATGTTGTTTTCTGTTGTCGCCTCAGTGCTCCTGTAATCTCGTGCTTCCAGTCTAAGTACGTAATAATTGTATTACCTTTTGGAGTAATCTCTTCATACAATTATAAATATTTCTTATTTTCGTCCTTGACCTGCTTAACAGCCTCCGTGAAGCAGCGTCCCACATTTCGATGCGCAGTTCAACCAAATCTCAACTTCGAAGAGGATCAAATTACTCAAAAATTAACTTTGTGAGTAAAACCAGCTTTCACGATCTTCAATGAAACTCGTTTTTTAAATCACACAAACGAATACTTTATTATATTAACAAAATTAATTATATTTTAATTTTATTTTTAGGAGCAAAGGAAATGCGTGTATTCTTACGAATTTACAAAAATGCTCTCTTTTTTTAAATTGTTTTGTTAACAAGACTCCATAAGAACAGACAAAAATTCCATAGCAACGATGCCAAAATTACATAAAAATTATCAAAGGATACATGGATCTAAATATAAATTGAAATTCTAATTTTGACAGGTAAGTAATAATAATTCAAAATGTTCATAATTTAACGGCGTCATTGTCCAAACATGTTTTAACTTAATAAACACTTTATACAAATTCTAAATTAACCTCTAACACACACTTTTTACATCACAATAGTCCAAAACACATTTCCATAAATTGTTCCGGTAATGCACTAAATTCCTTCGTGACTTCATAAATATCAGAGCTAATCTTAAAATTAAGCTCGATGCATATTATAGTATCTTCTATACGTATTTCTTTACATATTTAAGCTTTTAAATAAGAATATTTAACAAAAATGTTTGTTGTCATAGGTTTGCATCAAAATACGAGCTTGGCAGTGTTTCTAACCAAGCAAGAAGTTATCTGCGTTTTCGTTTGCCCTTTATTATTTACCACAAAGAAACCGAATTCTAAGACATCATAAAAATTTACGAGTATCTTTTTAAAATGACATCAAATGAGCTAAGAAGTGAAAATTCATCACAATATATATATATATATATATCAAAACTATTATCAAGATAACTCAACCTGCTGTGAATCTGATAATAAACAAATCAAACTATAAATTGTCTAACCAATACATAAATCAAATAAATGTTTCGCTATCTTGTATGAAACTATCTCATAGTTACTGTTATAACTGGAGAAAACTGTGTACACTCGAACGCTACATAATAAGGTAAACACAAAAAGACACAGGGAAATAAAAGAAATTCGAACATTCAGAAATTATTTTTCAAAAATTCTAATTAGAATTATAAGCGCTTTCTTATTCAACAAAACAAAACAGCTTTCAACAAATTTACCAATGACAAACTACTTTAAACAAATAAATCACACTCTTTAACTTTATAAAATTCGCTTATACAATAAAACCCACCCTCTTCACTACAGCATTGATGGATGTGAATTTGACCTTGATGAATTCTCAGGAATGTAGTAACTATGGTGTAAGGTACACCATGGTAGTAACTTGTATTTATTTGCGTTGGGCCACAACAGTTGACAGCCAGCTCGTGTCACGTAAAGATATTTAAAGAATTTGATACAGTAAAACGTCCTTCATTTAAATTAAAATTTGGGCCAACAAGTAAGTAGATTAAGTTCACATTCATTTCTTTGATTCGAATAAGCCATAAAATCACTTGTAATTCTCGCTTCGGCAATAGCAAAAATTATAACCTCCAAATTTGATTTGTGAAAAACTTTTATGTGAAACTTCTATTAACATAAAATTAACATAACACTTTTATTTGTTTTATATTTAAATAAGATAATTATTCATATTCAAATCTTGTTAATCTTGTAGATATGGAGTTATAATCGAACAATCGAATCACACAAAAAAACGACGGTCGGCAACAAAAGATGATAAGGGGACGCCGACTTCTTATTTTGCGATGAAATTTCTACTTTTATTTAGATTTTCCAAAATCTCGGCCGTAAGTACATTAAACAACTTCGAGTAAGTACTCAAACAGCAGAGTTGAATCAGAATTTCCCCATTTTCATTTATTATGTTCTCATTCAACAGTTGCTTTACTCCGGGTATAATCAAATTCGCTATTCTGGACTAGTAAAAATATAGTTTCGTTTTGTGATATAATATTTACAGCTTCCTGTAGGTAGATTATTAAAAAATCTTATTTCCTTCTAGGCATGGTTTACAATTTTTCGGCATATGCTGAGATTATATTAATTACTTGTTTGCTGTGATCAGTTTTAATAGTATTGTATTGTATTGTATTTAATTGAACGAGATCTAGGACGCGGTTTACCACGCGTTTCTAAGCACTGCAGCCATCATTGGCTTAATAAACTCATTGATGTACATAGGCCTCATGATGGGATAAGGTAGATATGTCGTTAAATAAAACCACAGTCAAATCCCACAAAATAGATTTAATGTTGTTAAAGGTATAAAACGGTGTTGTTAACGTTTACGAACCCACTTGGGTTCATCTTCAGACTAGTAAGAGAAAATAACAAAATTACAAAAATTAAAGGATCAAAACCATTGTGTAGGAAAAATTATTTAAGCAAAAACGCCATGAATAAACTAAATATAACACTTTATAATTAAGAAACTAAACATTTCACGGCAACGCCGAAATTAAATAATATTATAAAATCAATCAAATCATGATAATTAGTATTATTTTAAATTTAAAATTGAGAAACGCCAACATTTGGGATCGCATTAAAATGGAATAAAAAGTCAAAAAGGGAACGTGTCCGCTATGGTGGCGAACACGTTCCCTTTTTTTATTCAACGACACGTCATTGGCTTATTGTACATCCTAACTAAAAATTTTGCCTATCTGGGGTAATTCCAACTCCAGTAGTGATTTTTAACTTGTCACACATCGCAGTGGCACGGGACCTCCGACTTTACTTCTTGTCTGACAGAAGGCGCATTTTCAAATTTATCCTAGCTAGAAAATTCTCACCGACCTCAGCTAGGCTCGAACCCGCTTCCCTTGGATCGAATTGTAAGTGCGTTAACCATTAGATTACCGAGGCTGACCAGTTGTAATAGTATTTTTTCCAATACATAATTCATATCCTCTGTACATTCTTTATATTTTCTATGTATTAATATAGCAAAACCTTCTTCAGCTCTTATTTCTTTAGTTACACCGCTGTACATCAGTATACAGTTTGTGTAATTGGAGTTCCTTTTCTTTTTTTAGTTTCTGATGCTCAGATGTGTAGGTCCTTTTCTTGTACTTCCATTAATATTTCCTTTCCTTTTTATTCCACGATCTTATATTTCATGTTCCCAGTCGAACACAATTAGAATTTTTCCATTTCGATTTTTCCATTTTCTCGCCGTAGTTGTTATTGTTTAATCCGTCTTGTTCCGAGTCCATTCATTTATGGTACTTTGAGCAATAATTTTCACATCCACAGGTAGTAGGTTGCTAGCCTTGCCCACGGACGCACTCTACATTTCTGAATCCGGCTGGTGACCGGTTATGGTGAAGTAAACCCTGTTTCGACTATCAAAATTATTAGAAAAATGTAACATTTTGGGAATCACCACTAGGATAATATACTAAATGACTACAGATAATATGTTATTTTAAGATTAGATTGCTTTTCGAACACCTGTCCGGCGAACAATCGGCGTGGCGAGCATACAGTTGTCGAGCATAGAGATCCGCGAGCAAACAGCAGGCGAGCACTTGGGCGGGCACCATTAACATCAGTTACGTAAAAGAGTTTTAGTCCGGACAGTACGTTGGATATTGCTTCATTCATCTTGAAACTTGCTGCAATTGTCGTTGTCGAGAGTGTGTTCGTTGCTGAATATTATCAATTTGAAACGAATAATTAAATAGACAGCTGAGTATTTACATTTAAATCATACTATCAAGACGTCATACAGATATGAAACTATCAAAAATATGTATAACAGGAATCCCATGTGCGCTTTTACAATCGTGGACACTTCGTATAATACCAATAAGTTTTCCACAAATCAATACAATCGCTCTACTGTGTGCTATACCTAGGTTGAAGTAAAACATTGTTTAAATATGACTTTAATATTATACAATAAATCAAAAACAGTTGTGTTAGTGGCGTATAAATAAAAAATTATTTGTATCATTTACAAGAAAATTGTATGAAATTATAACTTATTTGCAGAAAATTCTCAAGCACTGTTTCTGACATTCTCAGCACGTTTAAATGAAAATCAATGTCACTTTAATTTATATTGTGTGTAAACGACACGCAACGCTATTCGCCTAATTACTTCTGAACAAAGCTAATATTTATTAAATCCACCGTTTCATACGCAAATTTCACCGTGCTTCAGTATTTTAAGTCAGTGAACATCTTCTAACTAAATAAAAGCAGCCACGAAAATTGTTTTCAAGGCATTAATGGTGGGAATGGTGAAAACTGTTCTTCAACTTCATACTTCAACATGTAATAACATCTTTATTTGTAATATTAGGTGCTGGTAGTTTAATTTTAATAACTCTAAATACAACTGAAGACTGTATCAAAAGCAATACAAAATGACAGTATTAAAAAAGATGAGTATATTTATTTAACGCATATGGAGATTTAGTCAACCGCAACACTCTTGGAAAGATTTTTTACGAATACGTACTTACTATATCGTTAGAAAATGTCAAATGCCAAATTGAATTGAATTGAAATACGTTTATTCACAAAACTTAAGATATTACATTTCATTTATATTAATAATTAATTACATCCTGTGTAGGTGGGCCGATGTAGGATTTGCTCCTCTTCAACCCTGGGCTTCCTTCGTTCCTTCTTGTTGGTTTTTGCTTTTACTTCTGGGTGTGTGCTTTGGGTTCTTGCTTCTTTGGTTTCTGCGTTGGGATGGTATCTGTAAATTAATAAGAGGTGGTGTGAGCTTTATCAATGCTCAACGCATTGCGAGGAGGGTGATTTCAACAAGGTCGAGGAGGTCGTCTGGGAGATCTGGACACAGACTTCATAAGAGGGTTGTGTGGCAGGGGGTGTTTCAGTTTCCTGCGGGGTTTTCTGAGGATTCGGTTGTGGGGTCTGGGACAAATTCGGAGGGTCGCTTCGGCTATGGGGTTACTGCCGTCTAGGGTGCGGGTGATGTAAGATTTTTGAAATTTTTGGAGGCGGCGGCAGATGGGGGTGATGCCTGGGTTTTCGTGAATTAGTATGCTGGGGTATCGGAAGTCTAACCGGAAAATTTGACGGAAAATCTGTCGTTCGCATTAGTGGATTCGTTCTAAGGCACGAGGTGGGAGGGAGGCGTAGATGGTGGTGCGGTATTCGATTATGGGGCGGATGAAGGTGTTGTAAGTACGGTGGAGGGTGCGAGAATTGCAACCTTGAAAGCGCCCTTGAATACGACGAAGCAAGTTGGAGCGGTTGCGAACTTTTCTCGGAGGTCTGGTAATAGAGAGCAGGTTTGAGAAAATACGATTCCAAGATATTTTGCTTGGTTTAAAAGGGATATTAGCTGGTTATTGATCGAAAGATTGATGAGATGGGGGTCGAAACGTAGATTCCTGCACATGTTGGGGTGTCTGAGAAGAACAGAATTGGATTTGTCGGCATTGAGTTTTATCCGCCACTTACAGGTCCAAGGATTTCTCGAGACGGTAACTCAGAAGGGCGTTAGGAGGACCAGATGGCGGTGTCGTCGGCGAAAAGCCTGGTTTTGGTTCTGGCTGGATTTGAGACTGGAAAGTCGTGGGAGTAAATGATGTAGAGCAGGGAGGGCAGAACTGCTCCTTGGATGAAGGCGCGATTGAGATTTAGGGCGATAAGTTTGTGGATAAGACCGTCGTGCCATACCTTATCAAATGCACGCTCTATGTCTAGAAAGACAGCGAGCGTGCACCGGTTCAAGTTGAATTAACGCGCCGTATATCACAGCTTTGTATGCAATACGCTTCGGTGTTACTTGCGCAGTCGGTATCTGACATTTGACAACCAACTGCCAAATGTTCTCAGCTGATAATTATTATTTCGTGTGTTTGACCGATAGTTATGATTTTCCTCTACAGCTGTTGTTGTGATCCTTTGATTTTATTATAAAGGGTGTTTCGAAATTCGCGCCCACGGACTGTGAGATGGTGTTATGCGACAAAAACTAAACAAAAAGTTCCTCTACCATTTTTCCATCAGACCACTATTTTTCGAGCTACCGCGGTTTTAAAATTCTGAAAATCGCAGAATCTCAACTTATGAGTGTTTAATCAATTGGTTAAACTTACTAATAACAAATTTTTTTGCACGATGGAGCGGGCGCTCGTTCGCGTTAATTGTACGTGACTACCTCGGCCATTATTTTCCTGACCACTGGATTGGCAGAGGCGGTCCAATTGCTTGGCCGCCTCGTTCGCCCGATCTAACGCCATTTTATGGGGTTACCTAAAATCGTTGGTCTACAAAACACCAGTGGCCAATCTGAATGAGCTGCAAAACCGCGTGTTTCAGGCAGCGCAAGAAATAACACCGGAGATGGTACGCAACTCTGTTCGAGCAGTACAACCACGTGCTGAACCTTGTTTAGTAGCAGAAGGCGGACATTTTGAACAAATGTTGTAATTACGTACTCGTCATAATTATAGTTTGAACCTTCTTTTGTTTTTAAAAATTTGTTATTATTAAGTTTAACCAATTGATTAAACACTCATAAATTGAGATTCAACACTTTTTTCTGCGATTTTCAGATTTTTAAAACCGCGGTAGCTCGAAAAATAGTGGTCTGATGGAAAAATGGTAGAGGAACTTTTTGTTTAGTTTTTGTCGTATAACACCATCCCGCAGTCCGTGGGCGCGAATTTCGAAACGCCCTGTATACGTTACAGCAGATACCATGACACCAATTATTATTTTTGAAGCGTGATGGTAGCTCAGTTGGTAGGGCGCTTGCTTTCTGAACAAAACAGCAATTATGGCTTGGGTTCGATTCTCCTGCATTACCACACAGCTTATATAAATCTTGTTCTGCAACCTTCCATGCACAATTTCCCAGTCCCGCTAACAACCGTGGGTTCTTAATGTTAAAAACCTTCTCTAGAATTTCTGTAGTTCAACGTTAAACTGTAGGTCCCCCGTGTTACTACCTTAGTGCTGAGGAGGAACACGTGGTAGTGAAGAGACTGGTGCTCAACAGTGGACCGTTGATTGGTTGATTTTGAGTTCTGATTTTTGCAGTGGAAGCAGGATTATTAGATTTGAATGTTTTTAATAGAAAATTAATTGAAGGAACATTTTGCTCAATTTCCAGATGCTACCCTTAAATATAAACAGTTGAAAAACCGGTGTGTAAAACTGTATTTGATAGAAGAACAAATTTCGAATACTGAAACGTACTGCTAAAAATTCGCTACTGGAAATAATGGAAACTGTTTTTCAGCATCAATTCGTATAAATTATCTGATTTATTATAACAAAGAATTAACATCCTTGATTATAATCAACGTTATTATTGCAAGTGAGGTTAAGTACGAGTCAATACATCCCGCTTAACCCGTTTTTAAACATCCACTGCTATTAGCCTTGTTAAGTGATTCTTATAAAACTTTTCGAGATAATTTGCATTTTTATTGAATCCGGGCGTTGCTTAACGGTTTTTTTCTACTTCGATTAAATACTGTTATTTTATAGATACACAGGGTGATTCTAAACATGTGCGAAAAACTTTAACCATGTATATCCAAGATTATTTAACATCTAACTTACGTAGTAATCTTCTTTAAAATTCGATACCGTTACGGAGATATGGCGCACCAAAGCTTTTTACATGAATTCACTAAAATGTAAATAATTCTTTGTTTCTTGCCCAATTTTGATCAAATTCGTTGTTTTGAAAAGCTAACACCCCCGGCTTCAAGAAAAATGTACAGTTGTGTGTGAAAAGTGAATAAAATCGTAGAAGTAAACATTTTGATTAAAAAATTTGTAAATTATGTGTAGGTATTTGTATTGCCATTTCTATTGCACTCAAACTTTCGAAAAAATTGTAAAAACCTTTTTCTGAAATGCAGAATACTAGTTTCGAAGCTGTAAACAAAAACTAAACTTCAAGATATACCCTTTATTTACAATTTTTTAAACCACAGTTTTCACTTCGGATTCATATTTCATCCACTTTTCAGTGAATTATAGTTTTTCAGACTGAAAATCTTTGACTTTAAACTTTCTAATACAATAAAGTTTATCAAAATAGAATAAGACATTTAAAAAATGGTCCTTTTAGTAAACTGATGTTAAAATTGTAAGCGCCATATCGGTGTCGAATTTTAGAAAAGATTACTCGCTAAAATAGGAGTTAAATAACCTCAGCTACACGTGGTTCAAATTTTTCGCAGAAGTTTAGAATCACCCTGTATAACAAACACTCTATACGGTGTCCGTCTACTTGCTCGCCACCGTTTGCTCGCCAAGCCAATTGCTTTTCGGACAGATGCTCGACAAGCAATTTATTCTTAAAATAAAGTATTATCTATAGGCATTTAGGATATGCTGATGGAAAAACATCAAAATCATACATTCCTCTAAGGAATGTTGATAGTCAAAGCAGGGTTGCCTGTTCTCGTATTTGAATTCGTACATGGTAATATTTCATTTTTTTGTTACTAAATAAAATTAACTAGAAGTGTATTTGATTTTTATGTTGTATATACTTTTAATTTATTTTTAATTAAAAACGTCTCCAACCATCGTTAAAATTGTTTTATTAATTTAGAAACGGCATTTTAAGTTTCCAAAAATGTTAATAAACAGTTATCCACTCAGATCACTTCCATAAAGGAATATTTCCCTAAAATATCAAAATCTATCTTTGATAAACAATGATACTCTTTGTATAGCTATGGTATGTGAAAACAAAAGTAAAGGATTTAATTATGAAGCAAAAAATGTACTAAATTATTTTACAAACTAATTTTCGTGTGTTGGTGCAGTTATACTTAGTACTGCGAGCAAGTTGGCTGTCTAGCAGGCAAATCGCGAGAAACTGTTTTCGCGAACATTGCTCCCAGCGAGCAATCGGCAAGCGAGCAAACGACAGCGAGCAAGTGGCGGCGAGCAGATGACCTTGAACCAGAAAAACCCTCTATACAGTGATAACTCCTATTTAAGGCAACCTGTACTTCACCATTTATTAAACATCTTGAAAGAATCTATCTACGGCTGTTGAGTAATTTTTTTTGGCACCTTGTTAGGCGAGAATTGTAACTAGACGAAGTCTATCTAACAATTTGTCTCTAATAATAATGGTTTCACAGTGTTATGGATATGCTCCCAGTGGAGCATTCCATGAATGTTGTGTTGCACTTCACTCACGTGTTTACTCTGCTTTATGTTTTTTTAGCACTTTTTACTTAAACTAGTTCGAACGGTTTCTCTCTGTTCAACCGCCGCACTCTTTGACTGTTGTCGAGCAGTTGTAGCATTTCAACGTTTTGGTGCTGGTGGAGCCTTTCTTCGTGTTTCCTCGCAAATCGCTGAATTTCTTCATCAACTGGGGTAATCTTTCACGGGGCATTAACAATGCTTCGCAGAGCTTTGTTCTGGAATTTTTGTATGATTAGTACATTGCTTTTCTTGGTGCATCCCTATAGTTGCACCCCGTATGTCCAGAATGGTTTTAGCACTTGATTATATAGTAATAGCTTATTATGTAATGAGAGTTCCGAATGCCTTACAGTTAACCAATACGTTTTTCTAAATTTCAGGTTAAGTTCTTCTCTTTTCTTTTTGACGTGCTGTTTCCACCTCAATTTTGTGTTAAGAGTCATACCTAGGTATTTTGCATTATTTCTGTGGGGTAACGTTTTCTGGTTAATCACGATAAGTAAGTGGTTCATTTTTCTATTGGTGTACGTAGTTAACATGCACTGATTTTGCTTCGTTAAGTTTGATTCGCCACTTCTTGGTCCAGTTGTTGACTTTGTCTGAGGCAGTCTGTAATTTGTAGAGCTGGGATTTTAGTTTAAAACCTCTTTACATAGGATTCAGATATTATGTTTCTAATCATTTCAAAATCCGTTTCGTGCAATTTACTTTCATATAAACCCAATTTGTTATCACCTATTTTACCTATTTCGTTCATATCTGAATAATATCTAGGTTTTTAAGTTTATTAACCTATATTCCATTTTGAAGAACTTTATTTTAATATTTAAAAATAATATTTCCGGAATTTTTTAATGTGGAAACTGTTTAAACTTGAAATATAGCTTTAAAACTCTTCTGAGGTAAATGAAACGTCGCCACGATTTCATACCGTTGCAGCTACGGTACTCGGTAGCGCACTTGACAACTTCACAATTTCACATCATTTCACATTGTTGAAGAGAGTTTGTTTACTTACTTGTGTCCTAGTCAGTTCGTGTCCAAAAAATGCCCAAAAACATAATAAAGAGGATAATACGCGCGAAGGAATGGATAAAAGGCAAAGAATCGGTATTTCGTTTGGATGATGATCAGATATTTTGTCGTGTTTGTTCAAAACTGCTAGGTAGTGAGGGTGTTGAAAAAGTAAGGTTAAGTTTTTGTGTAGTAATGTGAATTTTCTTATGATATGATAGATTCCTTTTGAACAAAAATCACATTTATCTCAACATGAAGAGAGCAAAATCATAAGGAAGCTATGCATAAACCTGAAAAGCAGCTACAGATCAGTGAATCTCAATCTTCAAATGAAACCTCAGTTTTCTATTTGGACATTTGTATCTGCAAATTTACCGTAGGCCAAGTTGGATTGTCCACAATTTAAAGAATTTTGGCAAAAGTATTGTGGTAGAGCTATTCCAGATAGAATGACTTTAGCAAAACATTAAACAACTGTTTCAACTGATCCGTATTCTGCTATCTGCATCAAAGAAACTCAAGAACTTTTCGGTAACCCTGATATACAGACCCAATTAGTATATATTTCTAGTAATTTTAAAATTCTTGCCGACAGCATAGCGAAATTAGAATCAGTAGGTTTGCCACTTAAAGGTTCAATGCAAACATTTAAGAATGTTAAGTCCAGTTGCAATTATGTGATGGAAAAGTTGGGTGTGTTGTACAGAAAAAACTTCAGGATGTCATTAAAAGGAACCCAGGATTTCATGTGCTTGATGATTTGAGTAAAATTTATGCAGGGGAAAATATATCTTTACCTGAAGGTATTACTACCAATGACGCAGCAAATTTTTAAATTTGTACCGGTTACATCGTGCGATGTAGAACGGTTATTTTCTTTGTACAAGAATATTTTAACCGATAAGAGACATTCTCTTAATCCCGAAAATATTGAAAAATTTTGATGTGTTACAGTCAAAGCAAAAGTGAGTTTGAATTTTAATGTTTAATGTAGGTACCTACTTGTGTTGCTAAATAAAAGTTTATTAAATTTTTTGGTAATACTTTTTTATACCTAAATATAATTTTTTTTGCACCTAATTTGAAAAGCATTATACCTATTTTTATTTTTTTAGTACCTATAAACCTAACTATTTTTATGTTTTTTCACACCTAAAAATCCCTGCTCTAGTAATTTGGTTGCCGCTTCTTCCATGCTGTCACCTACCGCTATGATAGCATTGTCTTCAGCAGAGGTTGCGATGGTCGTTCTTTCCGCATCTGGTATGTCGTTCGTGTAGAGAAGATATAGGAATGGGCCTAGTAGGCTACCTATCTTCGTGTTTTACTCTGAAGTTTCTATTTGAAATGTAGGATATCAGTAGTTGGCTGTGTTGTTTAGGCAAGCTTGTTGTTATGTTCATTTAATTTTTCCACTTTATCTGAATTAAACTAGTATTTTAATTGCCGGTTCATAGGAATCAAAATTCTATTTCAATTGCCATTTTTAAGTCCATCATATATTATTTTTTTAGGATTGGGTTATGGAGGCCACTGTCGTAAATCCTTTGAAAGTTCCCTTCGTAGGCTGAAATTGCCGATTAATGTTTTGTCTTCGCCTGACCCTGGGCGCTTTCTGCGAATTTACGTGTCAAATCGTCCAGAATTATTTCACCATATTTCGCAATGTGGTGTAATCTTTTGGGGCAATGCAGGTTCGCGTTGCATTTAGTTAGGCAGTCGAATTTTCACCTTCATTCGGCCCGGTTACCCAAATACCATCTTTGGGGACCGTAAATAAATTAAGAAAAAGAGTCGACTTAACATTTTCTCTCGACTCCGTTGCTGACGATAAGCGCCGTAAACCAAGTACTGTAGAGGTGGCTTGGGTTTGCGATGGGTATCCATCGTATCGCTGTTTTCACCGTGGGGTGAACAGAAGTATCGACAAGTGTCGGATTTAAAAGAAAACACGCTGGAATTTTAACCCTTGAAAGGCAATTCATTGCGAATTCGCCGATCGCCTTTGGCGGATTATTATCGAGCCCATTTGTTGTTCCTGTACATGTACCGTTGCTTCGACGAACTAGGAAGGTTGTGCAGCGAAAATTTCTTCTCGAAATTTCCCGAAAATCGGCTACCTTTTTTTTCCCGACCAGAAAACATCCCAGACTGTGCCTGAAGATTTTCTTGCATCTAGAAAACACCCCTGCCTCTCTCTACCCCACCCACCGAAAGCCAAGGTAAAAGAACTAGTTTTTGTGCTGCGAAAAAACCTTTCACGCGTTTAACTTTCAAAAGTCAAGGGATTGAACCCTTTTTTTAATGCTACAAAAAGCGACCTTCAGTCGTCAATTATCATTTTCTTTTCTTACTAGTTGTAGAAAGCAATTATATATTGCGTTATTCTTGTAAACTCCGACGCCACTGGCCACGTAGATTTGTTTGGAGAATTTAAATACCGTACGCCAGGGTCGGCGAGTTCCTTTTCTTGAAATTTCAATTAATCGTTTGTAGTATTGCACTATAATATCACCATTTGCTGTCATTTTTGTACTGTGTCATTTCCAATGGTTTAATTATATGTGTTTTGAAATTTATTACCTATTTTATTGTTGTATATTTTGTATTTGTGCGTGCATGAACTTTGTAAGATTTATATACAGGAGGAGGCACAATAGAGGTGAGTCCGATTCCCGTAAGCTGCTGGCTTCTCGGCCTTCCACGAGAACCTGCAATCAGCTGTGATTTTGGAGGTGGCGCCCGTTAATTTCGACATACCTGTACACAACTAGAAAGATTTCCTCCCGTAAGCGGTTTCCGTGAATCCCCCCTACTACTCTGAGCTAAGCTGTAGACCTTTTTCCACCTATCCTGTTGCGGGTCGACGATAAAGCTCGTTTGGCCCGTAACATTGTATCTATTTTATATTACAGTCCATCGTGCCAGACTTTATCGAAAGCTTGCGTAACATCCAGAAATATTATTGAACAGATTTTCTTTTCTTCTAGTGTCGTTTCGATTGTGGTTGTAATTCTGTGGACCTGGTCAATCGTGAAGTTTTTATTTCTGAATCCAAATTGGTGATTTGGGATCAGTATCTTTTCTTCAATAATCGGTTTGAGTAGCTTCAAGAGTAATTTCACAAATAATTTCGATATTGTTGACAGTAACGAAATTGGCCGGATGGTTTCTCATTTGGTGGTTTGCCAGGTTTCGGAATCATTATCATCTCTGCTACCTTCCATTGCATAGGGACATATCGTAGTCTAAATGCTGCATTCATTAGGTACGTTAGTTTAACAATTCCTTTTCTTGGGACTTCTTTCAAGATTTGGCCGGTTATAAGATCAAATCCTGGTGCTTTTTTAGAACTAATATTTTTAGTTATCTCGTTAGAAATTTCTACTGGTGTAACCAAAGTAGTTGAGATTTCATCTTCGTTGTTACTTGCTGGTGTTTTCTTCGGCAGTTTATTGGGAGTATGGCTGGAAAATATTAGCCAAATACTCCGCAAATAGTTCTGCCTTTTGTTCGTTATCTCTAGCCCAAGTGCCGTCTTCTTTTCTAATAGGTGACGCTTGTGTTTTAGGCCTTTTTAGGCTTTTCGTAGCTCTCCATAACGAATAGTATGAGTCTCTATCATCAGACAATTCTCTGAGGAAGTCATTAAATGTTTGATTTTTATTTTCCTGGATTTCATTTTTAAGCTGTTGGCTCAATGTATTTAATCTTCTTTTGTCCTCTGGGGCTCTTGAGTGCTGCCATCGTGTTCTGGCTCTTCTTTTCTCGGCTATCATATCTTTTATTTTTTTTGGGCAGTTTATGCCGCTTTCTATTTTCTTTAGTGTAGGAGTGTTATTCCACGCTGCTTGCTGCAAATCAACAACGAGTTACTCCACTTCATTGTCAAGTTGGTCTGTGGTCTTTAGTGGGGTATTTAATTTGATTCTTTGTTCAAGCTCTTTTCTAAATCCTTCCCAATCTGTCCGTTTGGCGGATGTTCTTTAATGATAATAGTGTCGCTTTTCGTTATAAAGAAGTCTATTAGATCAGGAATCTTATTATCTGTTGTAACGGGTGCAAAATGTGAAAATCGAATAATTGGTATCTAATTACCAATTTCGAATAAATTCACATTTGAAGATAAGGCCGACCGCAATAACATACA